>PVJD01006378.1:0-99377 GCA_004026545.1 Mormoops blainvillei
AGGCATGTGCCCTGACTGGGAATCGAACATGCAACCTTTTGATTCTCAGGCTGGTGCTCAGTCCACTGAGCCACACCAGCCAGGGCTATAAGCTTAGTCTTGAAAGGTGTGAAGAAAGGTTAGCAAGCAGAGGGAGAGTGTTCTAGAAGAAAGCACTTCTGTGGGAGGCAGAGCATGGCTGGTTTTGGACAGAACCAGGCCCCAGCATGCGTGTGGGGAGTGGGGAGGTGAGATGGGGGGAGAACCCCATTCTGACCTTGAGGGCTACACTTCCGTGTCTGCTGGGTCCACTGTCTGGGCAGACAGAGCAACTAATGAAGGACGTAACCGGGAAGCAACAGGGCATGTCTGGGGGCCTACAAGGGCGCAGTCGATGGAGGAAAGCACAAGGCTTCCAAGTGGGGACAGGGGGATTAGGAGACCGTAAACCTAGTTAAGGGTGAAGGCCTGAACTGGGGTTGGGCACTGAGATTAAAGAGAAGGAAGTTGATTCGTCATTAGGAAATGGTGAGTGAAGGCAGGAGGGGATGAGTGAGAATGCGTGGAGGAGGATGTCCTGGCTTGGTGACTTAGTGGGCAGGGCAACACAGGCCAGAGCGGGCTGGCAGACAAAAGACGGCTTCGGATTCCGACGCTGCAAATTGGCGGGGACCGCAGTCCAGTCTAGGACGTAGTCCAAACGGCTGCTGAGGACTCCTGACCCTTGGCGCAAGAAAGAATATTCATTATTCTTGGGAGAAAATATTTGTTTTCTCTCTCAAAGCTTGTGAGTGGACAACATTGCCGTCCAAACACGGTTTCATCTTGGAGTCTGACTCCACCCCCGGCTGCCATCGTTTCTGCTCCCAGTCCTTTCACATCCGGCTCAGTTTTCCACGTCATTGACCTTTCACGAGGTCCTCGAAGCCCCTTCCTGTCTGTCCGCTGGTCGCTTTTCTGAGAGGCAGCCTCGGCCAGCTAGGAAAGGCCCCGGGACCTAAAACCCTGGGGTCCTGCCCTGATTTTGTCCCCTCCCCCGTGTGACTCGGCCAGCCGTCATACCTCTCCAAAATTTTGAGCCCTCACCTGTAAAATGAAAGACTTTTTAGCAATTAAAAAAATCTCTTCCTACTCTTAAAAACAAAACCTGTGATTCTGACATTTCTCGCCAACTTTTCACAGGCCCCTGTCAAAGCGTATTTCAAAAGAAACATTATTTAACAAATTACCAAATTTCCTTTGCTAAAATAGTTAGCTGTATTGCCTTTCTATCATACCTAATATTTTTGCTATTATGCCGGTACTTGTAATAACAACTTAAAATAATACATTGGATTTCTCTTTCCAAGTGGGCTTCCTACCTTTTTTTTATTATTTATTTAAACCCTTCCAGCTTACTGTAAGTGTCCCCATACCCTTCTTGTTGCCACTCACTGCACAGCGGTTTGTCAGTGGTGTTCTGTGTGTGACAGGACAGGGGTCATCATACACATACAAAGAGGAAGACAAAAGAGAAAGACGCGTTCATCCTCTGAGCACATCAGGGGCCCTGGGAATAAATCCGGGAGGATGAGGGCATGCGCAGTTCTGTTTTACAGATTTTTTTGGAGCAAAAATTTCCCTTGGCATCAGCTGTCTACCAAGCCTACACTTCAAGACCTGCTCCAGACATGTTACCTGAAACAGTAAGATGAGTCCTGCTCACGTCACGTCACCCCTCCTCGGTCACGAAACAAGTTTTTTAGATGACGTGTCTGTGCCCCTTCTCAGAGTGAAGTCTAGCCCAGACTCTCCCAAACCGCAGAAGGCGCTAGTTCTGGAAGTTACTGACCAGATGCCTTTTTCGCCAGGCCTCTGCCTTTCAGCGCTGGGCACGGTCACTTTGTCACTTCTCCCCGATGTGGTAATAATGACTGTAAGAGACACTGGGTCACTTTTTTGGAATTGGATCTTGAAAAAAATATGTCATGTCTGTGACTGTCCATCATTAGGCTCAATGTTCAAAGAAGAGGCTGGACCAGAGGGGGGGGAGGGAGGGTCTGTCCTTGTCTGTGGTCCTGTACTCTTGTGATCTGGGGCGCTTGAGAACGAGAGTAGCGGCTTGAACCGCAGCTACCGCCCTTCCTGGTTTTATGGAGCAGAGCTGGTCAGACTTTGGCCCACGGGCAAATTCCCTCAAAGAACCGCAGGGGTCGTGTCTCTCCCCCACCTCTGCCCCATGCGGTTCTGACCCTCGCTCCTTAAGACCCCCTTAGCACTTGGGATGAAAATCACATAAAATAATACCTTCTTCTTTGGCATTTTCCCTGTCATCTTTGGCAAAACATAGCAGCCAAATGAGTGTCAGGTGAACCCATGACTTAGAAGTCGGTCGATCGTTCTACTTACCTTAGCGATGCAAGCATTTGGCATGTTCCGCCCGGAACCTCATTTCTGAGGATTTCCCACTGATGTACCTACACCCCTTCTCAGAATTCAAAGAAATTATGATTTGTCCATGAGATAATTGCTAAGCTATATAAATCTCAGATTCATTCCTAGAATGCTTCGGTGTAAATTCTTCTGATATTACTGTTAAAAATCACGTAATTGCTCTCCAGTTTCCAACCCCGCCCACCGTGTCTCAACCGGGTGCTGTTCCAATGTAGCTGTTGGGGCCCGTCCTTCATCAGGATTCAGATCAAGGCGTGATGGACGCATGCATTTTTGTTATGATGGGTTAGTGAGTGTGTTCTACTTTACCGCGATGACAGACAAGAGGTGGTTACACGTAAGCATTGTGAAAAACGCATTGCTAAACAGAAAGCAAGATGGAGGGGACTTTCTTTTTCCTAGCTGTTAAACTGAAGGAAATCTGAACCTACGGAACATAGATGGGAGACAACATTATTGGTCTGTGTGAAGGGGACAGTGCGGGGAAAGGTTAGGGAAGTCTTTCGTGGGAGTTCTTCCCTCGGGCCAAGTTGGCAGACAGATGGGTGCAGGCCAACTAAGCAGCTGTCAGAGCAGCTCATCCTGGGACGGGGAAGACACAGAAGGAACGTGATCCCATCCAGAGGCCCCTAGATTGCACCCAAACCAACACCTGCCGCCCTCTCACCTTCTCAGAACAGGCCGTGTTGACTGGAGAAAGCAGTGGCGACCCATATATTTGCCTGACTCTCATGGGCTCCGCTGTAGGTGAAGAGAGGAAAGGTTGGGACCGGGGCATTACCAGGGCTGTGTGAGTCAACGCACACTACATCCGTCTCGCTCTTCAGACAGTGCAGGTCAGCGTGGGGCTGAGCCGCAAGCCCACAAAAAAGTGCTCCCCCCACCTCTCCAGAGTTATAATTTGTTCTCATCTCAGGTTCACTGGCTTCTCCAAAGCCCTGCTCTGATTCGCACAGATTTTTCTCAACAACAGAAGATGATTTTAAAAACATAACATTTGATCAAAGGAGCCATCTGACAACAAAGCACTGAAGACAATAGATCATACTGTTGACCGGTTTTAAAGAAGGGTTTTGAGATGTGCAAATTGTGGCCCCTTGAATGAATTTGCGGTGTCAATAGCCTATTGACGTGGGTTGGTAACAGTGTGAGACAGTCGATTTCTTCTCAGTTGAGGAGCCACCACAGCTGGTTAAGGGAGGAGGATTATCAGAGTGGTGTTTCAGAAGATTAAGCTGGTATCAGTGAATATGGGGAGAGGCAAAAAGACCAGCTTTAAATCTGGGGCAGCTGTGGGAACGGGAAGATAAACATCTGAGACATTATGAAGAATAAAGTGAAGAGTTGGGAACTTAGAGTCTGTGAGGGGGAGAGAGGAAATTTGCCGTCAGGATGAACACAGCATTTTTGACTGAGCATGGCTGAAGCGCTGATCTCCAGGGCATTTGTCTGTAATCCCACTGCTTAGGAAACTTGAAAAGACATTTTAAAATATACCTCAAAGGCTAAAACAGCAAGTCTAGGCAAAAAAAAAAAAAAAAGCACAATCACAATTAAAGACAACAAAAAGATAAACATCAAATCAGGGCATCCCATCGGTGACCGAGCAGAGGGTCACTAAGCGCCTAAGGGAGTTTGTTCCAGCGAGAGTCCTTTGTGAGTGGGGTTCGTGGGAGCAGAAAGAATGTGCTGTGTTACGAATTGGAAACTAGGAGGCAGAGGCCGGGTGAGGGGAATGGAGCTGATGTTCTCTTCAAACTCCCTGGAGCCCCCTGCCCTGTCAAGTCACAAAGCTAATGAAAGAAAATGACACTCAAACAATAGCTGGACAGGGTCGGTTCACCGCCAAGGCCAGGTAATGTTAAGCAGAGCCTCAAGGTTGCTTATAAGCAGAGAATGTGCCCAGAGGCATTCGTTGGTGGGAAGGTCTCTTTTAGGACCTGAGGTCCCGGAATGTCAGAGGACAGTGGGACATTGGCTGTTGTGTTGTGGTTCCAAATTTGTCCAGGTCAAGGAGGGGTCCCCTGGCATTTCTGAAAGTACCTGGAAGTCACCCTTGACCCCTTGTCTTCGCTACCTCCCTTATCCAGAGTCCCCTGGTAACTCGCATGTCCTCTTCCACTTCGTGTCCCTCTCTCTTGCTGTGTGTGGTAATCATCGAAAAAGTTCACCGATCCATGCTGAAATGAAAAAAATAATAATAATAATAGTGACTAGGGAATTTCTTCATAAAGTTTTACTTATTTCTCGGAAAGAACTGTCCCGCCCTGAAGTTCAGTCCTTTCTGCCTTTGATCTGTTTGCACGGCCTTTTTATGATGGAGGTAGCAGGTAATCGTTTTTCATTTAAAAACCTTTTGCCGGGCCCTGACTTCTTTTTCCTGGTGGGCAACACCGGTGAGCCTGGGAAGCCCTCACCGTTCAACCTGTCACCTCGCCCCTGGGCTTCTCTAGGGCCGCCGTCATTAGCCCGATTCGGCCCTTGCTTTACACAATTCTTCAGCTCCCACAGTCCCTGGTGACGAAGCCCACCCAGGGGCTCCCCGTGCCGTGTCATGGCCCCTGACAGACCCTCCACTTCAGCTGGGTTCGTCCGCTCCCTTGCATAGTTACCTCGCACCCGCACACTACATTGTCCTGGCCACAGCTCCGTCCCGTGCCCTCTCCACCTGTCTCAATCCCTCATCTGAGCCAAGGCTCAGCGTAGGGCCCCAGCTGGAGGTGGCCCCTCCCTGGCTGCTCCCGCACTCCGGACCCCCTAAAGACCCTCGCCACCCACATGGCACCCATTTTCATGTGTATGGCTTCTTTCCCCATCTGACTCCTTATGCTCTTAGTGTCCAAAGTCCCCTCGCCCTGTCACCTTATTCAGAAGCAGTTAGGTGACCAGCCCGGAGAGGCTCCAAGGGCCCTCACACCAGGGCGGCGGCCCAGCCCCCTGGCGTGTGCACTTGAGCCCCATTGGTGCCTTAACTTAGATCCAGCCGCTGCTCAGAAAGGCAGATGAAGAACCCCCAGGGCTGGACTGTGTCGCTGGGCCATGAGGAGCCCAGCTCACCCTGATGTCATTCTAACCATGCCACCTGCAAAGGGTGCTTGTATTTTTATTTCCCGAAGCACCCAGTGCCAACCCATTAGAGGCTCAGGGCCGCACCCTGTGTTCCATGCCGAGTGCTCAGCTCCCTGTGATAGGGGTGCTGCCCAGCAGGACAGAGGTGTCCGGCGAGCCAGTGAGCGCACGTGAGGGAAGTGCCATCTGCAGGAGAAAGGTGACGTCCTCTATAGATTAATTGGGGCTAGAAAACAAAAACCCGCAAAAGGGTTGGAAGGGGACAGGTGAGCGATGGCAGTGAGGGTGGCTCGGCAGAGGGCTGGCAGCTGGCACGGCCTACAGACAGCTGGAGTCCTCCGCTGTAATCAAGCACTGTGATTGACACAAGGCCAGTGGGCCTGGGGTCTGGCATGTGAAGTTCCAGTGATGGCCCAGTCATGAGACACAGCCCAAGCCTCACCAAGCCACCTGACCACGACACGTTTTAATTTTTCTACCTGCAGTGTGGGGACGGGAGAATACAGTACTGAATAACTATCTTTTACAAAGGAGCATTCAAGAGGATGCTAATTTCTTCAAAACACAGTAACATGTTTTCACATTATACTACCAGAAACGTAACTGGATGCAAGAACTACATCCAGGTTAAGATTTAACTGTAGGCTGGTTTTATCAGTAATTCTGTGTAAATAAACCTATGCCTGTTGGCTTCTTCAGGAGCAGTAATTTCTTCCAACAAGCAACGACAGCAATTAACCGCGCTGGGCTTCTTCCATTGAAGGCTTCGTCTGCCCGGGGCATTTGGGCCAGTGGGGAGGGGCCGATCCACTTTCTTATTTCAGCTCTGCCTTTTATGGGTCCAAACAGTGATTACACTTAATGGCACATTTTCTTTCCCTTCCTTTTCTGCGCCGCGAGCTGCTCTGTCCTGAGTGCCCGTCCCTGCCGCTGGCCCAGTTAGCAGCATGGCACCTTGTCAGAGCGAGTCGGTCAAACCCACAGTCTGACCGAGATTGTCCCCACCGAATTAATGGGATCCGCTGATCGCTGGGCCTGAACAGACATCAGGGCGTCTCCTTCCTGCTGTCTCCCTTCCCTTCTCCACCAAGGCACCGCCCTTGCTCATTCTTCTCTGCTTTTATGACCTAGAACCTTCTTCTAATGATTAACCATGTTTGTCAAAGCTATTTTTTTTTTACTGCCTAGTAGCCCTCTGCCCTTTTATAACAAAACATCATTTAAGTACTTTTTGTTACCCTGTATGCCCTTGTAGCCCCATATGTATACCTATTATTAAGATATTCTTTACTTTTTTCTTCCCTGGTGACTTCTATCTTTCACTATTAAGATGCTTTCTCTACTGGTCTGCATCTGGGCTTACTTTAGGTGGGACTTGGCTCAAGTGTCTGGGCCACCTAGACCCTTCATTAATGAAGCAGCCTTCATGTCAACCCAAAATCCAGCCTTAAGTATGTTGTCGTCCCAAGGAAACTCATAGTTATTCACCCACAACTTGCATTTTTTTTCTTTCTTCAAACCACATTGTCATTTTTGAAAGGTCCTCAGGTGCTACCACAAATGGAAAAGTCACCAAAAAATCAATTATTTAATGAAATGTTGTATCTATAATGCATAGTTATGATTATGGGGCAGCTTTTCAAAATATATCTTAACATTTAAATTATAAGTTCCTCATATATTACATAAAAGTAAGTGTACAATAAAAAAGCAACTAATCATTAAATGTCAGTAAATACTACCTCTCATTTCAGTAAACGTAATAAATTAACATTCAAAATACCACCCATTCCTACAGTGTCAGTGTGGAGAAGCTAGATTATCACTATCTGAACCAGCCTTTAAGTCCCAATTTACAATTATAAAATATGTCAATCACTGAGAAATAAAATCTTTAAAGGACTTTTTATATTTTTTTAATAAAAGACTATTTTATTAGTTTGTTAAAGATGTCTCAAGATACTAAAAGAGCGTGTTTAAATATGCAAACACATACGCGTGTGCATACATAGTACTGCCCGCAGCTGTGCACGTGTTCCTATTGTACTGCCAGAAAGAGCAGAAGTTGGTAAAACTTTGAAAACTGATATAAAGGCGAATTAAATCTACTTCGAGGGAAATATGGGAGCATACGAAGGAATTTAGTATCAGCAAACATGTTCCCTTTGAAACAGCAAATTAGACGTGCAGGAGGATTTTGGTCACACTTCAAAGAATAGTACGCGGAGATGGAGAGCTGGTCTGTTTACTCTTGCTCGCGTCAGTGAGGTTTTTCTATGTTCAACAGCCTTTGATTACTTCAAAGCATGTTTGAAGTCCTCAGTCTGCATAGCTCTTGCACAAAGACAAATATTCTTCCAAATTTGTGTGGCTAATGCTGCTGTACATTATATTATAAGGAGAATTTACCGTTCCCTGTATAACACAGAGTCAATGCCTCTGTATTCAGCTATGACAGCGAAGGTCGCCTGACAAATGTCACATTTCCAACCGGAGTGGTCACAAACCTTCATGGCGATATGGACAAGGCTATCACCGTGGACCTCGAGTCATCCAGCCGAGAAGAGGACGTCAGCATCACTTCCAATTTGTCCTCGATTGATTCTTTCTACACCATGGTTCAAGGTAAACCCAAAAGCTTAAGCTGTTCGTTTTAAAATAGCACTGGCACCCCAAACAGAATGTGGTACCCCCATTTTCTAAGGTGAACCGGAGTAAGGAAGGCGAAAATATAAACCCTTGGAGATACTGATGAAATAGACTAATGTCCACATGTAATGCTTTTTGAGTAACATACACATATTGTTAAGTCATAGAATATATAAAACCATAGGTTAACCTCGAAAGTGCCTTTTTTTATTCCCATGTAATAAAACAGCCTAATTCCCGCTCTTCATGTGCATCATCAGACCCTTTTTCAAAGATTTTTTTGCAAAGGGTCATCAGACTCTTTCTGATGATGTCATCGCTGATGTCATCCTCAGTGCCGTGGGCCTACTGCTGCGGGAGGCACAGCCCTTCCTGAGCCAGGGTGACCCGGTCCCTGGGAGTTTGATCCCGACTCCAGATACCCCTTCGGGCAACATCTGGACTTTGAGCGCCCGCGTTCTGTGGGCACATATATCCAGCTTCTCCGCGCGGGGCCCCCTGCTGTGTTCCTTTTTGACGTAATCCCAGAAAAGCCTGTTTCCAGCGGCCATTGCGATTGTGAGGTTGTAGCTCTAAGATTAATTGCTAAATCGGAGCTCAGCTTCTTTGAATCATTTTTTTTTCTTTACAATTTCATCAGGTAATCTCCACAATCATCTAACATTAGTATTGCTCAAGTTCAGTGTGTCTCCAAAGGGTCCTGTGTTATACAAGCATTTTAAACGGAAGCAATAGCCTACAGTATGAAAGTGGTTTTCGTACCAAATATTAGAGGACTCTTTTTTTTAAGTCAACTTCAGGAGGAATATCACCTTATGTTTTTGGTATATAAGGTACAGATAGTAAATCTTTTCCAAAGTTCTTTGAAAAAAACAGGGATGGGGGAGGGGATGAATTGTCTAGGCACTGGAGGTGACGCGCCGGCCTCCAAAGGAGCCCCTGTTTGGCTCTTTGCAAAACCTGTCCTGCATTATCCCTCGCGGTTGGGCCTTCACTTATTTCATCAGGCAAATGAGAAAAAAAGAAATCTTTTGAAGTGGAGAAGGGCTCTCAACTCCCCTAAAGTTTTCCTGTAATAGTCAGCCAAACCTGTTACAGCGTGAAATGCCGGAAATCAGAGTTGTTTTGTAATTTTCTAAGAGAACGTCATTAAGCATTTTTTATTTCCTTATAACTGGATTCAGTCGGCATTTTAAAAATTGACATCTTCTCTAACTGCATAGCCGACGGGGTATGCAATCCGTATCGATGGCTCACACTCTCTGCTTGCTCTGTAGACCAGCTAAGAAACAGCTACCAGATTGGCTACGATGGCTCCCTGAGAATTATCTACGCCAGCGGCCTCGACTCGCACTACCAGACAGAGCCACACGTGCTGGCCGGCACAGCTAACCCGACCGTCGCCAAAAGGAACATGACGCTCCCTGGTGAAAACGGTCAAAATCTGGTGGAATGGAGGTTCCGAAAAGAGCAAGCCCAAGGAAAAGTCAACGTCTTTGGTCGAAAGCTCAGGGTAAGTAAGTGTCAGAGAGCAGGGGACGGCAGCCAGTCTGTCACCTGTGTCATGTGGACCACTGTCCCTGAGGGTGGACCTGAGACTCACCTCGGGCTCACCCTCATCTCTCCAGTGCCGCCCTCAGCGCAGCCCCTCACCTTAGTCATGACTTCTAGCCAACCGTCAAACCATCAGAGCATTCTTGATAAAAGCCACTATTTGAGAAAGGGGTTTTCTTAATGTATGTATGATTAAAAATAATTCTTTCCTGGGAAATTAGGAAATTGCATGCAGCACAATCTCAGATAGCCTGGATATCAATTGATTCTTATTTTACTGTTACCTTTAAAATCTTACGCTTTTCCTTTCCCCACTCGAGATGATGGCTGCCTAATTTCAGGATGGAAGTAATTAAGGACTGGCTTAAATTTTGAAAGTTTTCCAAATCATTAAGTTATATATTGAAAGAGATGGGCTGACCATTGGAAGGTGGATCATTTCTTTGCAGTCCCAATATTTTTTAAGTACAGTTCGGGCACATAGAAGAGTATCCACATCAGAACCCAACTGCCACCTCTTTACTATTGATTTATATTATTTTCAGGAGAAGTGTAATGATATTTCTGATTATGCTGGCGTACTTGATCTTTGTGAAATGCTCTCCGCATTACCTTCCTCGGTGTTTGTTTCCTGCATTTGACGGTGCGGGCCAAATATATCTGAGAAGCCAGCTGTGATTTATGACACCTCTTTAGTACTTAATCTAAGACAACACAGATTAAGTGCTAAAACACAGGTTACAAGAAAACCACCTTCAGACCACTATAAACTGAACCTGATTCATTCTTTCTATTAGTAAGCAGGTTTTAGTTTATTGGTTAACTGTAGATAACCATTCCTCAAATTACTTTCCTCGCCATTAAACAATAGTACCTAAAATCAAGAAGAGAGAACAAAATATGGAGCATACCACTAATGTCCTTCTTATTTTCTGCACCCAAAATGATTACATGGTTATGATGACAGTCCAACATTGTTTACCTTGACGAACCTTCAGGGTAAAAAAAAAAAAAAAAAAAAAAAAAAATCTGCTACATACTGTCTGTGACAATTTCCAGGAAATAGAAATGAACAACAATCAATGGTCCAGAGACACACAGTGTGCAGTTTATGGGTCATATGCTAATTCCACCTCAGTGGCAAGGCCGGCGGCTGGGGCCCTGAACACATGGTCGTCTGGAACCAGTGCCATGTGTTCCCGTCCCACCCGTAGCCCAGACTGTGCAAGAAGGGACACCCGAGGTCCAGTCGCAGGGGTCGGGGTCCTGGCAGGCAGAAGCTGGGGAGGTCAGAGGGGGCCAGGTCAGTGAGAAGGAAAAGCAATAGAATACTAGAGGGAGGACGGGCAAGGAAGCAGGCTTAGCCTTGCTCCAGGTCACTTTGTTAGGGCCCCGGACTGTGGCCACACTCGACTCCAGCTACTGCCTTTCCTTCTGCTGACCCCAGGGCTCAGCAGCTGCCGCCATCCCTGTCTGCGTCCACCACCTACTGCTTCTTCCCAGGACCCCTGCACCCTTGGGCCATGGAAGACTAGAAGCCAGTACAAGGCTTTACCTTACTCAGCTGTCCCTAAAGCAGGCCTGATGTACACACAGACACACACATACCTACCCGGAGTCTCGGCCACAGGAGCGACCTCATCAGACGACACAAAGACACTGGTCACATAGGTCCTGCTGCTCATCCTGCACCCCAGAGACGCAGCCCAGAACTGGAACTCGAAAACTATGGGTTCTAGAACGGGCTCCATTTTTTGTTAATAGTAAACCTTCTGGGAAAATCAGGACATCTGTAAACCTCATTTTCCTTATCTATACCATGCTATCTATATCATGGTCTAAATAGTATATTATCTAGATACTATCTAATGATGCAGTCACGACAGACTGCGCTATGTTGTGGATAAGTAAAATGTGCTCTGCTCTGCCTCTGTTCCCCACCGTTGTTAGAGAATCGTGGGAGACACTGTGAAAGTGCTTTGAAAACCAAAGGCCCGACTGTGTGTTCCGAGCCTGCCCCCGACCCGGACAGCCTCAACCCCACAGGCAGAGGCAGGGCATTCAGACCTGCACAGGGGGTGGGAAGGAGCCGCTTTGGTTACTGGTTAGGAAAATGCCAGGAGGAGGAAGAGTAAGGTGCTCCTTTGCCCTCCAGTTCACGATAGAATATGTTGCCTGTTGTACTTTGTGACGACCTGTGTCTTAGTGTATCCTTTTTTTAATAACACTGCTTTTTTAGACAAAAAAGAAATTAGGAGGCGTCGAGGAAGAGAGGGAAAACTTTAAGAGGGAAATCTTAAGTCGCTGGCTCTCTGATTCTAAATGAAGAAAATCCCTCGCTTCAGGGAGGGAGAGACCGGTGCACACAGGCATGGTGTTAGTTTCCTTCTGAGGAGCAGTGCCCAGTGGCACCGCGAGACATCCCAGAAGACACACTGTTTGAAACGGCGTGTGCCGCGCGGGCGGGAGAGGTCCGGCTGCCATGTGCCGTTGCTCTCGTGGGGACAATGCCAGGATCGCAAGGGAGGGTTTCTTGCTTTCAAGATAAGATTGGATGTGCCAGCTCCGACTGCTAATTTCATTCCTCAGTGGATTCTGCAGGAGAAATTCTAAAGAGAAAGCGATGACAGGAAAACCCGGTCTTAGCACTGGACCTGGAGCCTGCCAGACGGGAAGAGTGGGGACGGGGGACGGGAGGATGAGCCAGAGCGCCACCCAGGGAACCTCTTCTCTCTTACCTTTTGTTATTTCCTAGCAGAAAGTTCATTTCATTTTTAAGACACTGTCCTCAGTTTAGCTATGTGTCTGACACAGGATAGCACTTGAATGTTTATCCGATGACTGGAAGACTGAGGAAAAGCCAAGCTTATAACACAGGTTATTTATTTCCCTGCATCTAGGACTTCCTAAGAGGGGTGGGGGAGGCGCTGTGCAGAGCACAGCCTTGCTACTGTTGGACCACTGTAAACCTACCTAACATTAGATAGGAGACTGCATAGACATAATAGGCACAATACTAGGTACAGTAGTTTCAAATGTTTAAAAAGGGCAAGGATTAGAAAAGGAAAAAGGATGTAAGGCACTAGCAACATGGAAGCATTTTCTGTGAAATAATGCACTAAGGGAAAGAGGGGTGGATACGGTAGAAAATTACAAGACACGAAGCGGGACAGAGATACGAGAAAGGACAGCAGAATGAAGATCAAACAGCCTCATGGCTTGCTTATCTGTAGCTAAATTTGTTTTAAAAAGACATATACATAATAGTGCCTGGTCTTTGCCTTATAATGTTTAGTAAACATTCCTAATTTTTGTCAGGGGTAGACTTTGGAACCGGCATTTAATCAGCTAAAAAAAAAAAAAATGTATGGCACTCCAATAATAAAACTCATCTTCAAAATTTGCCCAGAATTCAGGTGCTTACAGAAAAAACATTTAGTGAATTACATTAAAAAGAAATCCTCAAAATTTACAAGCCAAAAATATGTTTAAAGGCATGCATACACATGATAGCATATTTCACCCTTATTATGCCAGTCACGTCTGTGTGATGCACTGTTTCTCACTTTAATCTGAGGGGCACAGCCTAGAGTGGGACCGTACACAGCAGTTAGCACTCGCTGACGTGTGGAGAGACACAAAACAGTCTGCTGCCCGTTGATGTTCTAACAGGGACACGAGGGAGGAAGATACTGTCACCGAGTGTACTGGGTAATGAGCCAGCCCTCGCTCACTTCCATCCACAGCACTCAGATACGTGCATATAATCCCATCGTGCTTTGTGTCTTTAAACATCAAGCCACTGTTTTCACGTCTTCATCCTTTAGTCTTTCCAGCATTCCACGGGGCAAATCACTGCCCCTCTCCCAATATCAAAGGCACGATGTGATTAATTACAGTCCTGATGCACAGGATCTTTGAAAACGGGGGGTTTTCCAGGCTTCCTTAAGAGAAACGCTGTGCATCACAGAGGACTTCCTGGCGATCTCTTGCCCGGACGCAGCGTCTGGATTCGTTTGTATGTGGCTGGAGGTGGAGTGATCATCTGACGGCAGCGTTTTTTTTTCCATCTTTGGTGAACTGTTCCATTTAACTTGATATTTTGTATTAAAAATATTTATTATAAGGCCACTGGGGCATGGAACAATGCTGGTGCTTTATGATTGTCAAAAAAAAAAAAAAAAAAGGTTGCCAAGTGGCCTTGATTTCATAAAGGTATGATTAAAGAGACTATGTCCTAGAATGGAAATGTCCCTTGATTTCAGCACTTCATGCTCCGTCCAGAGGAGGTAGTTTGGGCATGTTTGAGCAGGACAGCGGGGAAAAATATTTTGTAGTATCTTTTGAAATTTTATATACTGAATCACAGTGGCTGGCGTCTGGAAAAGTGAGGATGTTAAAACCATGGCTTTGCTTGGGGAGGTGGGGAAGGCTCCGCCGCTTCCTAATGCTTACCTCATTCTTCAGCGTGAGGAAAGGCATTGCACACAATATTCGTCCGGACGCAAGAAAAACTGAACTTCTGTCCAGGTGTTTGGTCTCACCCATGCTCGGTGTGTGGCTCACACCACGGCGGCGGTGAGGGCGTCGTGGGTTTTCACCGGGGCGCGCCGGGGCGGTGTCGCCACCCTCACAAACCGAAACCCGCGCCTGAGGCCCCGTCGCAGGGAACAGGCGGTGAGAGGAGGGAGTGCCCGTCTCTCTCTTTGCCCTTCTCCCCACCAGGAACCGTCCTACCAGATTTGCAGTCCAGACTTCCTATGCTCAAACCACAGAAAATGTTGCAAAGATAAAGGAGGGCTAAGGAAGGCAATCAAGAATTGAGATACAAATTGAAATGAACGCGAAGTAAAAGGGGAGCGGACGGGCACGGCCGCGCGCAGCGTAGTGTGCGGGGCTGCGCGCAGCCGGCAATGGCCTAAGGAAGGAAAACGGGCAAAGCTAAACATTCGGGGATTTTTTTTCTCCCTTTCGATCACAATCTGAGAAACACAAGAGCCCTGGGAAACCGGTCTGCCGGTTGAGTATTGAGTTAATTTGATATCAAATCATTCATCCGACTTTCAAATGTATATTTGTAACATTAGCTAGTAGCTTCTTTCCAAGATACACTAAGCGCTCTGCAAAGTGAAGCGCATAAAAGTTCACAGAATTCACATCAGACAGGGAGCCACCAGCGTGCAGACGTTCCCACGTGGGGAAACGGAAGGCCGGAAGCCTTCAGCTGGCCGGGCCGGATCGAATCAAAGTCACTGAAAGAGCCTGAAAGCTCCGCCGTACCCTCTGCATTTACAGACGGACGAACAGATTCAGAGGGGTTAAAAGCCCAAAGCCGTGCAGCTTGCTTCTAGGCCGGGTCAGGCACGGAGGCCGCGGGGTTCCTCTGCCCCACCCCACCCCCCACGCACGTGCTCACACACCTGCGTGCACACCCCCCCCACACCAGTGCACACTACTTCCGCTGCGGTGCAGTGGTTTTGTCTCTTCTTCCACATCAGGTGTATCTGAAATAATAGGCCTGCAGAATGAAGACCGCCTAGCTTCCATCCAGGGCTCCGCCTGCTCGTTTCCTATGGATCGTCTCTCTAGGTGCTTTTCTCCCCCAAGCCACTTTGCCTGTGAGGCATGAATTCTTTTTTTTTTAGCTTTTATCTTGACTGTCCATGGACTTCACAATACATCCCTCGAACAGCTCATTAGAAAAGTTTAAGTTTAAGGAATGTTTTTTCATGGGACTTAATTAATGTCGATGATAGATGCACAAATTAGTTTTATCCCACATTTTATATAAATATATATGTATGTTATATATATGCATCCACATATATTCAGAAATATACAGGGCGAGGCAAAAGTAGGTTGACAGTTTTTTGTATGGAAAGTAATACAATAATTAATAAATAATAATACAAGGATAAACTGTTTTACATACTCACAATGTAAACCTACTTTTGTCCCACTCTGTATCTGTGTAAATAGGATGTGGGCGGGTGTGTATAACCGATCGGCTAATGCTGTCCATTTTGAAGGGTCTAGCCAGGACACGGTCCTGTGAAATTAAGATTTTCCCATTCAATTTTAACAATCCCAACGGTTAACAAGATGTTGTTATATACAGGCCGCCACGCAGGAGCTGTAGAAGACCAGAGAAGGGAGGTGCTGGCCTCCCTCTGAGGGGATCCCCAGTCCGCGGACACCGCGGGCCCTTGTAATGTAGAACTTAACCCAGGCCACATGCCTGCGGCCGCAGCGCATGCTAGTTTGCATATGCCTTGGATCGCAGGCAGTAACAACGGAATGCGGTCGAGGATTCTGGGCATGGCACCGAGCCACACAGAGACCCTGTCACAACAGTGTGGTGCCAGATTTGTGAGTTAATCACAAGAGTCAGACCATGCAGACGTGGGAGTAGAAGATCTGAAGTCCCTGCCAGTTAAACAGATGTTACCCAAGAAAAAGGCATTCGAAAAAGTTGTGACATTTCAGCATTTGGCCAAAAGCAATGATCGTGTTTGTAACCTCCTGCTATTTCAGCTCATTAATAATTTACAGTAATGGGGGTTCCAACTTATACTTAACAGCTCTACAAAGGGCTACAGTCACACTTACCACTGTTTTATTTAATATAGCCATGATTAATCTACTGAGCGATTATTTTCCAGGGCTCATGAGGGGAGGGGCTTGGAGCAATTGACAGAGCTGTGTTTCCCACCTTTGTATCTTCTTAACAAACTTTAAAGCAAATACGCTTTAGTCTTTTTCTTATCAGTTGCTCAAGTTTACAAAATGTAATTGAAAAGGTTTTGAACAAATGCCAGGCTGTCTTTCTGCTTAATGAAACCTTTTAAAAGAGCAGTTAATCTACTGCCTTGCACTTGTACCCAAGAAGTTGCTAAATTAATTTACTGACATAGAGAATCAATCACCATAAATGGTGTTTAAACAATAGTGGGGACGCCGAGGGGCAATAAGGGACTGGTACTGGATTAGCATGATTTATTTTATCATCTTGTTTGTGTTCTAACAGGTTAATGGCAGAAACCTCCTTTCAGTTGACTTTGATCGAACTACAAAGACAGAAAAGATCTACGATGATCACCGTAAATTTCTGCTGAGGATCGCTTACGACACATCGGGGCACCCGACTCTCTGGCTGCCGAGCAGCAAGCTGATGGCTGTCAACGTCACCTATTCGTCCACAGGTCAAATTGCCAGCATCCAGCGAGGAACGACCAGCGAGAAAGTAGATTATGACGGACAGGGGAGGATCGTGTCAAGGGTCTTTGCTGATGGTAAAACGTGGAGTTACACGTACTTAGAAAAGGTATGCCGGCCCACTCGCAGTGCACATTGGGAGGCAGTGACTAGCATTTTTCCACAGTCTCCCAGAGACTATAGCGGGGGCAGGGGTGGGGGGGGCCGGGTAGGGTAAAAGTGACATGTTACCGAGTGCCATTTATTATTCTAAGGATCGACACATAAGTCACATTCGTACAGCAGTGATGAATTTCTGTATTAGCAAAGTACTTTCTCCTTAGTTAAGCTCTACTCTCCAAGACCCTTTTAAGTGATTTATGCTGTAAACAAACAAGCAATAACACTGTCCACCTGCCAAGCTACTACATCGACCACATGCACAAATTAGACCTGGGGCGTGTAAGTCATTTGTAAATCATCTCAGCGCCAGGTCTTTCAGGGAGGAGAACGCCTCGCTTCCGCACGGCGGAAGCTGCCAGGCAGGCGTCGCTGCTGGCCGAACTTCAGCCTGACCGCGCAGATCGCGCGGGTCCCCTGTGTATGCCTCCTTAACCAAGAGAGGCTACGTTTTAGAAAGCCACGCTTCAAGTATTCTGTGGTATCTCTCCTTTCTTCCACATATAAAAGGCACGCATCCTACCTTGGGCTTTATTTCCCCCATCCTTAAGAACAGGACCAAAGCAGACTTCCACAGGTGCAAAATGCTGTCGTATGATGCATGGTTTGGGGTAGCAACTGGGGCGCAGGGGGAATGAAGGTAAAAGAAAAGGAAGGAGAGGGAAGGGACTGTTTCCCTAGAATTCCTTTCTTAAGAAATATGACCCACCAAAGGGCATGCTCATGGGATCCTTCATTTGCCTTTGAACTGAACGTGAGCCCTGGAAAGTGATTTGGTTTTGAGTTCTGCCACCTCTCGCACCTCGGAGCACTCACCACCACGACAGCAGCCTGCATGGCATGCTCAACTCAAGACAGTCACTGTCTCCCTGCTTGCTTGCTTCACACCGAGGAGCTTCTGCTGCCAGAGCCCTCATGTCTGCGTCACGCTGCTCGCCTCACACAGCCTGGGTCTTTGGCAGAGCTGCACCCCGCAGCCCCGCAGCCCCGCAGCCACGCAGCCCCTCAGCCCCGAGCCCTGCCCTGGGGTCATCTCATCCCACTCTGGCCTCCCTGAGAGCCAGCATCAGCTCCACAGTTCACAGCCAATGCTGCTGTCTGCCGGCAGCCCCCCAACTCTGGATACCAGCTGCAAGGACCACGCTGGACAGCCTCTCCTCTTGCAAACCCACTGATAGGCTCTCCTTAGGAGAGACTCGGCCCTGAGACAATGGCCTACGTCTGTTGACCGGTGCCTGATGACAGCTGCCGTCTGGGCTAGCCAGCCCACGGTACGGGTGGTCACTCAACTGGTCATTTGTTGAGAGACCACAGAGTGAGCTCCCTGCACACATACCTTCCTGAGAACAAATCCTGCTGCCTAGAAAGTCGTTCCCCTCGAACCTAATCAGCCTCAAGACAACTTCTCCCTGGAGAGACTGCGAGAGGACCACTGTTTCCTTCTGGAACACTTTGCCAGCTTAAATCCATGACAGAGAAGAGTACCAGGGACGCAAATGTCCAGCCCCCCAAAATTGAGAGTAGTGATCATAATGTGACTGAAAATGTTTAAGGGCAGCAAGGAGCACGTCACCTTCACGCACTGATGGGGCCAGAAAAGCCAACTGGGTCTTACTCATCGTGTCTCCAAAATCCCTAGAATCCACCCAGACTACCTCCGTTCCCTTACCAGATTAGGCACACCAAGCCAAAACTTAATCCTGCAAAACAAGTAATGTCTCACTACCTACCATCAGACAGGATTTTAAATGATTGTAAAACTGCGTACCGGTTCCTGTGGATTCAGCAAGCGTCCCAGCCCCCTTGGAAGAATGCGAACTATAGGAACCACACGCGGGACACCAACCACACAGCCTACATGCGAAAGAACCCTTGGTGTGCCCCAGAGGAGGTGCTGCGGGGCGGGGGGGGGAGGGGTCACACAGGCTGCTTTGGAAGACAGTAGTCAGTGAAGAGAAAGACCATGCGCCTTGGACATGTCAATGTCACCAGCAAAGCAGAAGTCCCGGGAGGGCTGCCGACCCAAGCATCCTCTCTTTCTGCGGTCTTTCCACGTGGTCTAATGGGGTGCAGAGGAAAGACCCACCCGTGCCCTGTGTAACTATCGAGCTTCCTTAACCCGACAGCTCATCTGGGCCTCATAAATGCTTGTCTTTGTCTTCGTGCAAATACTTGCAAAATAAGCAAATTTTTATTTATATATTCACTTCATAATTTAGCACCAAAGCAGTGTATAGCCCAGAAACCGTTTTTACAGCACCTGAGGTACAGGACAGGTTTGGCAGTCACAGAAGGAAATTTCAAAATGTGGATTTCATTGTCATCACAGATGCCACACAGGAATTTGCAAACAGCCCTGACCGGTGTGGCTCAGTTGGTTGGGCATCATCCAGTAAAGCGAAAGGTTGCACGTTCAGTTCCCAGTCAGGGCACATACGAGAGGCAATCGATCAATGTTTCTATTTCACACTGATGTTTCTCTCCCTCTCTTTTACCCTTCCTCCCCCCTCTCTAAAAATAAAATCTTTAAAAAGAAAATATTTTTCAAACAAACAAAAAAACCATACCCGGGTTCATATTCCTATTAAGGGCATTTATAGCTCTCACTTACCGGGGGATTAATTTAGCAATGTTGACCTTGATGCTTTATGTGCACATTCTCCATTTGGGGCTAATTTTACACCTCTCCTTCATAAAATAATATTTTGAATGCTTTGCTCCTCCCCCAGAGCCACTGGAAATTTCAACGAGATTGGAGTGGCTCTTCAGTCAAATGGGGTGGGGGGGGAAGCCACCTTACTAAATAATTGCTACTGATGAAGAGCATTGCATTTCCCATAGGCTGTTTCCCCCTGAAATGCTGTCTTTGAAGCAGCTTGGCCCGTGCCTGCACTTTGACTTGTCCAGATCCAGTGACAGTCTGCTGCCTAGCTCTGAGTGCCTGGAAATGGATGGGACAGTCCTGACAAGCGGCACATTATGAATCTCGAGCCACTAATTGTAGAACCTCTCACAATTAAGCATCCGAGCAAATTAGGCAGGGAATCGTTAACACCGTGTAAGGTCAAGGATGACTCAATTAAAATGAAAATCATCTTCTCGGGCGGAATGCCTCCGTGTCTTCGTGGTCACTAACTCTGCTCTTGCCTCCCCCATTCACAGACGGCGGCTAACGGTGTGCTCTCTCCTTGCAGTCCATGGTCCTTCTGCTTCACAGCCAGAGGCAGTACATCTTCGAATACGACATGTGGGACCGGCTGTCGGCCATCACCATGCCCAGCGTGGCCCGTCACACCATGCAGACCATCCGCTCCATCGGCTACTACCGCAACATATACAACCCCCCAGAAAGCAACGCCTCTGTCATCACCGACTACAATGAGGAGGGGCTGCTTCTGCAAACGGCTTTCCTGGGCACCAGTCGGAGGGTCTTGTTCAAGTACAGAAGGCAGACCAGGCTCTCGGAGATTTTATACGACAGCACAAGAGTCAGCTTCACCTATGACGAGACAGCAGGGGTCCTGAAGACAGTGAACCTCCAGAGTGACGGTTTTATCTGCACCATTAGGTACAGGCAGATCGGCCCCCTGATCGACAGGCAGATTTTCCGCTTCAGTGAAGACGGGATGGTAAATGCGAGATTTGACTACAGCTATGACAACAGCTTTCGAGTGACCAGCATGCAGGGTGTCATCAATGAAACTCCACTGCCCATCGATCTCTATCAGTTTGATGACATTTCTGGCAAAGTCGAGCAGTTTGGAAAATTTGGAGTTATATACTATGACATTAACCAGATCATTTCCACAGCCGTCATGACTTACACGAAGCACTTTGATGCTCACGGCCGCATCAAGGAAATTCAGTACGAGATCTTCCGGTCACTCATGTACTGGATTACAATTCAATACGACAACATGGGTCGGGTGACCAAGAGAGAGATTAAAATAGGGCCCTTTGCCAACACTACCAAATATGCCTATGAATATGACGTGGATGGACAGCTCCAAACAGTGTATCTCAACGAAAAGATCATGTGGCGTTACAACTATGATCTGAATGGAAACCTCCATTTACTGAACCCAAGTAACAGTGCCCGTCTGACGCCTCTTCGCTATGATCTGCGAGACAGAATCACTCGGCTGGGAGACGTTCAGTATCGGTTGGACGAGGATGGTTTCCTGCGTCAAAGGGGCACGGAGATCTTTGAGTACAGCTCCAAGGGGCTTCTCACTCGCGTGTACAGCAAGGGCAGTGGCTGGACAGTGATCTATCGTTACGACGGCCTGGGACGGCGCGTTTCTAGCAAAACCAGCCTGGGGCAGCACCTGCAGTTTTTCTACGCAGACCTGACTTACCCCACCAGGATCACTCACGTCTATAACCACTCGAGTTCGGAAATCACCTCCCTCTATTACGATCTCCAAGGACACCTTTTTGCCATGGAAATCAGCAGTGGGGATGAATTCTACATCGCGTCAGACAACACAGGGACGCCGCTGGCTGTCTTCAGCAGCAATGGGCTTATGCTAAAGCAGATTCAGTATACCGCGTATGGCGAAATCTATTTTGACTCCAACATTGACTTTCAGCTGGTAATTGGATTTCATGGTGGCCTATATGACCCACTCACAAAATTAATACACTTTGGAGAGAGAGATTATGACATTTTGGCAGGACGATGGACAACACCTGACATAGAAATCTGGAGGAGGATTGGGAAGGACCCAGCTCCTTTTAACCTGTACATGTTCAGGAATAACAACCCTGCAAGCAAAATCCACGATGTGAAAGACTACATCACAGGTAAGCATAATTTTATTTCCTTCCACATACTGAATCACATTAATCCTTAGATTAATACACAAAATAATTGGAGTTGCTTTAACTTTACTCATGCAAAATTAAATGCCTAACTTCTTAAATGTATTTCTCTATGAAACCACAGAGAAACCAAAAAGGAAACAGACATAGTTACTTCCTGTTCTGCTTGCCAATGCCCAAGGCCACATCGTCTGAAATCACAGGGCATCCACTCACTTAAGGGAAGTGACATGGAAGGTGCAGGAAACATACTGAACTTGGAGTCCCCAAATTAGAGTTCCAGTCCCACCTTCTCTCCTACAAGTTGTGTGGCTTTGTAGACAAGTCACACTAATTCTGATGGAAAGAATCAGTGTGAAATAGAACACAGGGCGGCTCACTGTCTCATCCCTGGGAGGGGTTTAACCCTCTCTTCACCACCATCACCTCAGGACAACAAAGGAGCAGTTTTGCCCATTAGTAGCTTCGTCGCGTATGCCGTTTGTGTCCTAACTTCTGTCCTCTTGCTCTTCATAGCTGCGTAGTGCAGTTCGGGCGCTACTAAGAGACACACTAATTTTCCTGCCATTATGGAGCAATTCGCAGGATACAGATTTAAGCTCTTTCCAAGTTTAGTGCATGATTCAATTTAAAACATCAGATCCCACTTCTGCCACCGCGAAACAACTGGGATGTGAAACAGAGGCGAGGTCCCAGCAAGCAGTACCCTCACTCCCTTAAGTATCCGACCTCTTCATTCCCCCTCTGCTCCAAGGGAGCGTTCTGCGTCCGCCTTTCGTTCTGGAATCGCTCGGCCACTGCCGACACCCTTACCGCATTTACGTTTCCTGGGGGAAGGGCCTTTCCTGTTTTCTCTTTTCATTTTTCATTTGGTTTAGTTTGTGGGTTTTTTCTGTTTCGTTTTTGCCCCTTTGGGCTGTCTCTTTTCTTGATCAGTATTTGAGGTATACTGAGGTGTCTCTTTTCTCAGATCTCCGTACACCTCTCAAAGCGCTGCCCCCTGTTCATTTCGCTTCCGCCTCCTGCATTTCCAGACATCCTGAAGCTTTTCATACCTCTCTTCCATGTGGACCAGCTGCAAGTCCCTTCTCGCGGTATCCTCATTCAGCGGCCCCCTTACGGCATTCTCCTTGCTGGTTTTTCAGCACAAGCCTGCGTTCAAGTCCCAGTATTTTGGCAATGCTTCTCAATACTTAAGACCCTTTGATTTTCACTGTTACGCAGACATTGTTTATAGTGGGAGAACCCCTGCCTCCAGTATTCCACCAATCATGAGCATTTTCTCCAAACACTAATAGATAGATAGATAGATAGATAGATAGATAGACAGACAGACACAGATAACACTTTCTAACCTACATGATGAACCTGGGGTTTTTCTCTCCCCACCGCCGTCCCCCCCCCATTAAAAAGAGCACCACTGACTTCAGAGCCATATGATGCTGGCACAAAGGACCTGCCAGCCTGGCAACGAGGTGAGTCTGTGCCCTAAAGAAGGAAATGGGAAACAAGTGGCTCTCCATCATTCTGACAAGCAGTTAAACACTGGTTATTTAAGAGGTGTTGACAGGGGCTGACTGGAAGGCGGGAAAGCCCACAGCTCCTGAATTCATCCTCTCCTAGCAACGTGGACTGCAGGGAACGCCACAGCAGCATTTTCTGAAAAACATCAAAAGAGAGATGGAACAGCATAAAATATATTAGGTGAAATGCAATTTCAAATTTTCCAGCAATGTGCTTAATATATAAAATAATCTACACCCAACTGCACTCATAAAGCTGCAAGCCTGCTGAGCGGTTCTGTAACATTATAACCTCCAGAAGAGAATAAAAGCCTTATTCTGAGCTTAATGGCTTTTGGAGTCACATGGCAATATTTTAAAATACCATTTTAAAGGTTTCTAGGTTTTCTCCCCAAAAAGTTTGTTTCCTTCCACCTGTGCACAGGGAGCCTTTGAAGTCATAACTAATGATAATCAGAAATTCCGTGCCCTGGGCCACTTCTGCCAGCTTTCGGCCTCCATCTTTGATTAAGCATCTATTGTTGATTTTAATACTCTCAATTTAGGGTTTTTATTTATAGAGAATGGATTGTGGAACTATGCATATCCTTGGGCAGCCTCTTTTGAAAGACAGTAATGCACAACTTCTTTTTAAGACTTGGTATTTACAAACTACAAATTTCATTTGTTTTCAACAACTATGGCTCTTTCCTGTCGCTGTGCAGCGTGAGTGCCTTCCTTGGTCACTTTTCCTGACGCAGGATGCAACGCGGGCCTCCCGACAGTTTATCTGGTCTGTCGGCGTGAGTGTCTGTTACTGTGCGTCTTCTGCAGCCCCAGCCGTAGTGCTGCCCTCGCAGCTATTGTCCTCATGTCCGAAAATGGAGAGTAGGGTTTGAATTGTCACAGCAAATGCGCGCTCTTTTTCTGGTTATTATTGGTGAATTCGGGTTCTCTTTAAGGTAAGCATTTAAATTTATGAAAGCACAGAATAACTCTAGCACCTCTCATTTGGAACATTCTTCCCCTAGATGTTAACAGCTGGCTGGTGACATTTGGCTTCCATCTGCACAATGCTATTCCTGGATTCCCGGTTCCCAAATTTGATTTAACAGAGCCTTCTTACGAACTTGTGAAGAGTCAGCAGTGGGACGATATACCGGTAAGAAACCAAAAGCAAAACCATGAAAAGGTGATAAATGGCTTACTTGTGTCTTGTTTACCCATATTTAATCAAACTACCCTTGTGAAAACTGTACCAAAGACAGTTCTTAATTTTTTGGACTCTTTTCGGGAAGAAAAACACCACTTCTCTCTGCATTTCTGCTCAGCAAAAACAGGGGCCAATGAAATAGGCTTGAATCTGTATTTAGTGATGCAAATAAAAACACAGAAAGACATTATCAATGGTAATAAAATGCAGAAGCTCTTTTTTTTTTTCTTTTTTTTTTTTAGTGGAAGGTTTCTACAAAGGATCCCATAAAAGCCCATTTTTGGCCCTGGGGACCTGAATGCAAAGACATAATAAACAGGAAGGCAGGGGTGCCTGTTACACATTAGCAGCCCACAAACAATGCCACAGAGCTCACCTTTTCAAAAACAGTAACAGTGCTCCATGGGAAACAATTAAAAATAAAATGTAAGGCTCTCCCTACAACTAAGTGCTATGGAATTTTCCTGAAAATAACAGATCAGGAGGCCTGTGACTGTTCTGCGAAATAAAAAGAACAAAAAGAATGGAGAACTGCAAAGTCAAAGCTGCCATTTTAGAAAATGTTACTTTTAATTCCCACCATTCAAAGATCAGAAAGGAATGCACAACAAAACACCAGAATTTCTAGCTTAAAGCAAGAATAATTAAAGATCAAGAAACTGGGTTACTCTAGAGTGATAAGACTAGAGTGCAGAGTTTCTTAGAAAGATTAATTCCCCCTCCCCTTGAGCAATTTCCTATAATTTCAGTGAATATAAAGAGAAAACGCAACCATGTCCAAAACACACAGTGCATATACAGTGTCAATATCTCTGTTTTCTGGTACATGTTTCATGACATAAAAGCAGTTCCTCTTTTCAGGTGTCATCTTTACATTTAAAAAGCAAAACGCATCAGTTTCCAGGGTCTGGGAGCCATTTTAACATTTCTGATTGCAAATATTATCTACACCCAATAGCGTGCCATGAGGACATGCGGCAGCTTCCTGATGTATTTGAACAAGCCCATCGTAATTGCCTATGGCTTTCCAACATGCCTGAAAACACTGACGTCTTACTGTACAAGTGGAATTGCCAACTTCTTTCCTAGGTAGCCTTCGAAATATGGTTCAGGTTCTCTGTCTAGAGACGCCGACCATAAGGACAGCCTAGGGAATCGCTGGCGAAGACATTGAGGCTGCCCCAAGTTCAGAAAAACAAATGTTCCTTTCACTGCTGCAAATGAAGCAGATGTTTCCATCTGGAAATCAGTGGCCAGACAAACATCTGGTAGTATAAGAAAATGGTGCGTTAAGATGCCCCCAGTTAAATCATTTGCCAGTGTAGATGGTACACTGGCCCTAAGTCTCAAAAAATAAATAAATAAATAAATGTTTTCCCAAAGTATTATAAGAAATGCAATCTCCAGCTGTCCCACTGTGCCCTCATCCTTGCTCATGTCAGTTCTGCAGTTTTGCTGGTGAAATTCAAGTGAAATTGTGTTCACCAGGAGGAGGTACAGAGTTTACCTAAATTCAAGCACAAGCACTTCAAAGCTGTGGGGCGGGACGCAGTGATCTGGCCCTGGGCACCCCAGCCTGTCCCATCCTGGGTTTGATACTTTCTTCTCAGCCCCCTGTAGAGAAAGCTGCTGGGATGAAGGACCGGATGAGCTGAGTCCCCCAAATCTGGAAACTGAGAGGAAGAAAAAGCTAAAAACATGACTATTTTGCCCACGTTAGAAACTTAAAAGCTCTGAACTAGTACGTGATGGAGTTCGTTACCTCATTTTACGTTTCGAAACACATTTGGATCAGCTTGAGGGTGGGCATCTTGAGTACATGTCTCCACCCAGGGTTCTCCAAGCCTTTTCATCTCTAAAGAACCGATGGAGGTTTTAATAAACGCCCGGGACCTCTCCACCCAATCCCCTCCCCGTGTTTTGTCAGGACTGGGAGGGCCGCCAGGGAGCAGGCCTCCCGGCAGCCGAGAGCTACAACTGTTCTCTAAACCGCCCCCTTGTTCTGTTCTGTTCCGCTTTCCAGCCCATTTTTGGAGTTCAGCAACAAGTGGCGAGGCAGGCGAAGGCCTTCCTGTCCCTGGGGAAGATGGCAGAGGTCCAGGTGAGCCGGCGCAAGGGTGGAGGCGCGCAGTCGTGGCTGTGGTTCGCCACGGTCAAGTCGCTGATCGGCAAGGGCGTCATGCTAGCCGTCAGCCAGGGCCACGTGCAGACCAACGTGCTCAACATCGCCAACGAGGACTGCATCAAGGTGGCAGCCGTGCTCAACAACGCCTTCTACCTGGAGAACCTGCACTTCACCATCGAGGGCAAGGACACGCACTACTTCATCAAGACCAGCACGCCCGAGAGCGACCTGGGCACGCTGCGGCTGACCAGCGGCCGCAAGGCCCTGGAGAACGGCATCAACGTGACCGTGTCGCAGTCCACGACCGTGGTCAACGGCAGGACGCGCAGGTTCGCCGACGTGGAGATGCAGTTCGGCGCCCTGGCGCTGCACGTGCGCTACGGCATGACGCTGGACGAGGAGAAGGCGCGCATCCTAGAGCAGGCGCGGCAGCGCGCGCTCGCCCGCGCCTGGGCGCGCGAGCAGCAGCGCGTGCGCGATGGCGAGGAGGGCGCGCGCCTCTGGACGGAGGGCGAGAAGCGGCAGCTGCTGAGCGCCGGCAAGGTGCAGGGCTACGACGGCTACTACGTGCTGTCTGTGGAGCAGTACCCGGAGCTGGCCGACAGCGCCAACAACATCCAGTTCCTGCGGCAGAGCGAGATCGGCAAGAGGTAACCCCGCCCCCGCGGGGACAGGGACGGCGGGCGCCGCGCGGCCCGCAAGCCGAACCCCCCCTTTGCTCAGATTTGTCTGTAGCACAATCCGCCTGGGACTCTCTGACCCCGAAGAGCCTTCTGCGAGAATGATACCGCTATTTTAAAAAGAAAATCCACGAAAAAACAAAAACAGAACTCCTTTTCTGAATGACCTTAAAGGTGATCGGCTTTAAAGAATATGTTTACATATGCATATCGCTGCACTCAGTTGGACTGAAGGTACTAATAAAAGGAACAAGTAATAAAAAGAAAGGAAAAAAAAGGCCTAATCATTTTGCCCTGGGCCATCTGTTCCTTTGAGGCACTGTATTTAACGAGGGTAAAAATGCCTACCGTGGTTCCAAATATTACTGAATTGTCGACCTTTGCTTACAAAGAAGTAGTCTCTGCATAGGATGTGATATATATCTCTGTTAATTTTGAAATGTGGGGCGAAATTACAGTTTATAGACAACCCAACTGCTTTCCCTGTGCTGCTTTGTAAAAGGACATTGGCACAAGTGACTTCTCCACGGGGATTTCATAATGCATTTTACGATGCTGTCGTGGTTTGCCTCGGGTGGGGGGAAAACTGGCAGATACAATCCTTGTCACTGATAAGCAAAGGAACCCCTGATTTTTTTGTAAATTATGTGAGACAAGTTGTTTATGGATTTTTATATGAATTACAATTTACTGTACATCAAATATTAGTCTCAGAGGAGTTAATTTATGTAAAGTGTTTAAAAAGTTTATACTTAAAAATAAAATGATAAAAACATGTGAACTGTGTGATTTTTTTAAAGGATTGCACCTTTTGTTATCTGTTATAGCTGTACAGTATAAATTATTATATTGTAGAGATATAACGACTTATGCCTATAATGTCCAGAAGTGTTAATATTTTTGTATTAGGTTGAAAAATGTGCAGCTTTCTATCACTAGATGGATAGGACAGTGCAATCCTAAGCGGGTGGCTATCCAGAGAACTGCTCCTTTCTCTTCCTTCTCTTTCCCATCAGGCCACTGTCCTCACCAATGTTAACTAAGAGGCACAGTGGAAACCTAAGGCTGGTGCAATGTAATGGAAGATATGGGGAGGGGAAAAAAACAAAAAACAGGCAAGAGGTGTTCCAGCTGCCCCCTCTCGGCCCTAAAAGTCAGTGGGGAGTTGATATGATTTAACCACAGGGTTTTTACTGTTCCTTGAACCTCCATTTCATGACAGAGGCGAGAGATCACATCAGATGCTCCGGGAAACTGTGAGAAGGAAAGGATCTCATGTAGTCTTAACTGTAAGCACGTGTCTTAAGATCTAGGAAAGACAGCAGAAACCCAGCAGTGGTGAGAGAGCCAGATGGCGTAGGTCAGGGTCACTCTGCTAGTCTTGGGTTTGGACCCTGGGGTCGCCAAGAGGGACAAAAAGGGGAGACAGAAGCTCCTGTAAGCCCACACGCCCCAACCACCTTGGGAGCTGGTGCGAACGGCAGCCTCTGCTCTGTCGGGAAGCCGGGGTGGCAGGTCCAGCTGGCCGTGAGCTGACAGCCATGCCCTCCTGCGCGTGTGCGCGCGTGCGCGCGCGGGGCCCAGCACAGCGCATCTACACTTCTGTGCTGGCTCAGCTGCTCTCGCAAATCTCTTTCGTGAGCACTAAATTCAGCCACAAAAATATTTTTAGAAAATATTTCTCAGTTCATTGAGCTATAGTACACACTGTTTTCCTCTATGTATAATGGTGATAAAATATAGCAAGTGAACATGTCGTAAATATAAAGGTTCAAGTGATGTATTGAAAATAATTTTCTAACTGCTTTGTATGTATCACATACTCTAAATTGCACAGTAGGCGTGTTTATTAAACAGATTGGCTGGGAAAGTTTCAAAATAGCTACTGAATTTACAGTATCAGTGCTATTACTGTCTGTGTGTGTTTGGTAGAGCATACCGAAGTCATTAATCTTCTAATGAATGCTGATATTTTATTAGAATGAAAGCACAGATTAGCATTAATATTTTTTATCCTGGAAATCCTTTGGCAAGTATTATGAAGCCCAAATTTAGGAAACTATGAGATTTCAAACCACATGAACATGGCTCTGTTTTACGTTTTATTTTTTAACTGTTAGGTGTTTGCAGTTCTGTTTGATGGAATTTCTGCAGGACTGCGTTTAGCATGCTGTAAGTACTTTTGGTTGAAATAGGCTCTGAGTCTAAATTCTCAGAAATGTTCCTGATGTATTGACCATGAAAAGCTTGTACCACGTGACAGAAGTGAAATCATAATCTTACCCTCTTCTCAACATGGACTGGTCCCTTACACTGGCCCAGATAACTAACAGATTTACAGTATCTCCTGGTGCTCATTTTAGATGAAGTCAAATCAATCCAATTAGTGTCTTGTTAGTAGGTATAATGAGCCTATTTCTTTCTAAAAAGACTTGTGATCCGGACATGCTTTTACAAGAAATAGTGACCTTGGGGAATATGTAAACAAAAGACCTTTTTCTAAGAGTTCGGGGTGTGGGGGAACTGTATAATGAAAAGAATTAGCTTACAAAAAAAAAAAGAAATTGATATTCAAAGTATTTTAGGCAAAGCCAGTCAAAATGCTTTCATGATATTTTGAGATGTAAATTTTGTCTGATTTGTATTGTTCTTTTCATTTGCCTTCCTAACTTTATATGTGACCTGAATTTTCCATAACTTGATGACTATAGACTGCATCTAGGCATTCCAATAAAAGCCAACCCAATGTGTGTGTGTTTATATATTTTTTTTAAGTCTTGGGCCTGCCAGTATTACTTTCGTGTGTTAGAGTGAAGGATGCAAAAAGATGCAGTGGTGGGAGTGTCGATTCACCTGCAGCCCAGTTGGGAATATCTTCTATTTTGTCTCTTTCTGATGTCCGTGTCCACCGGCCAGACCGCCCTCTCAGCAGTGCACACTTCACAGGGGACTCTCCCGTGGCCTACTTTAGAAAAATGTTAAATACACCCCCACGAAGCCAAACATTATCACTGTAAAGAAGGAAAAAAAAATGCTGCTCAAGAGCAGGCCTCATTCCTGTGATCCTGGCACTACGTGCTTAATTAAAACACTTGATTAGAATAATCAGTGCGGGCCTGATAGGCTCTCAGGCTCCCGGAGATGTCTAAATCCACACGGAGACCAGCCGATTAGGGTGCTTGGTTCAGCAATTCCGGGCTGGCAGGCCAGGGTTTTGAGCTTAGTCTGAAAAGGCAGGCTTCATCACACTTGCTTTGTAGTGACAACCTCAACTTGATAACATGTTGATCCAACAAGAATCAGGTCACTCCACTTGGCAAACTGGTCTATATTTTTCCCTTTGAATTAGAGCCTGACACGCTCCAACCGGGGAAATCCAGAAAAATGCATGCAAATTCCTACTTTCATTTTTCTACACTGCTTTCCTGAAAAGTGATGTCTGAACAAATGCAAAGAAGAACACGGTAGGTAAAAACTGTATTTCAGACGTGAATTTTCTGGGCTGTACCGTCGCCACCTCCTGGGAAAGCTACATTCGTCTGATGACGCTCACCTCACATCACCGAATGGTTGCGTGTGGTTTTCAGTGCCAGGCCTGAACGTAAGTCCCACACCTGACTATAAACACCTCGAGTCAACCCCAGTGCAAGCACTTCCGAAGAGGAGAGAATTCTGCCTTTGATGCGCCGTGGAGTCGGGCCCACGGCTCTCTCTGCTCACCGGCTTTTCCTTCCCCTTTCATCCTGGCCTGCTCCCAGATGAAGCTGTTTCTCTCACCAGCTGAACAGCGGATCAGCTGAGGTGCTTTTGAAGTGGAGGACTCCAGAAGAGAGAGCCTGGCGGGCGCTGGTCCACATCATGTCTCTCTGTGGCAAAGCTGCCCGGGTAGCACTCCCCGCAGCTCACTTGCTGTGACACAGAGGAGCAAGAGGCCCCCTGAGACCACGAACTGCCCCCCCGCCCCCGTCAGCCTCGGGTGCCATTATAGCTCCTGCAGAGGGAGCAAGCCTGCCCTTGGGGAGCCGTGAAGGGCAACATAGCTCTGGCCCCTCCCACACATACCCAGATCTACCTGACTTCCCTTCAGAGCCGTGAGCTGATTCCAGCACCCAGTCCATCAAAAGCATCAAACTCTAGGACCTGGAACCGAACGGACTTAGAGACCTTGGGTGAGTTGTCCCAGTTAGCAGAAGCAGCTCGAGCCACGGTGAGCAGAGAGTGCCTATCAGCAAGTACCTTCCACTCTGTCATGTGGTCTAGGAATACTTCCCCGGGAAGGGCTGGGACACTCCCTACCACCCCCAATCCCTCGGCGCGCGCTTGGTCTTTCTTTGCAAAGCTGCGTCTAGCAACACGCATTTTCCATAACGTAGCGATGCCCCAAGGCATGTGTCTTGAGTTCCCTTCTGCCTGCTGGTATTCCTAGCTCCTCAACCCCCTTCATCCCGGATTTAAAAAAGGTCTGCTATGCAATGTCAGTGACTTCATAATTACTAAAAATACTTTAAAAAAAAAGATTTCACTTCTTTATGTTTAAAGAGAAGGCAGGGAAGGGAAAAAGGAGAGAGACATTGATCAACTGCCTCTTGCATGCACCCCGACTGAGGACAGGGCCCACAACCCAGGCGTGTGCCCTGACCAGAAGTCGAACTGGTGACGTTTCACTTTGTGAGACAGGACAACCTTCGGTCAACCGAGCCACGCCAGTCAGGGCGGAAAAACTTCCAAAGAAATTGATTTCTTGGAAAGAAATCGGAAGACTTCTTGGAAGAAATCGGAAATTGGAAGTTGATTTGCATATATGTGTAGGGCCCTTTAGGTAGATTCTCTATAAATTACTCACCTGGCTTTGGTCATTCCACCAAACCAGTGACAAAATAAAAATTGGCTATAAGTCCTTATTACCCATTTTCACCAGAGTCAAGCCAGAGTACCAAAGAGGTAATGATGAGTCATTTGGGTTTTCTACCTTCTAATTGAAGCCACATAATAAATATCCTCTCTTGCCAGCGTTCTCATTTGCTCTTTATCACCTCTGCAAGCAATGGTCTCTTGATGTCAGTTAATTACCAGTAACTTGCAGGTAAATTGAGTAAACCTTTTCATTTACAAACTGACTTAAAATTCTGTCATGGAGAAATATAGGATTCCTGAAGTCCTGTGCTTAGAGAATTTGCTACAAACCGATTCTAAGCCCAGAGTAACATCATTATTCAGTTTAGAGTTAATGGGTTCCACAAAGCAAATTTAATAAATCCTTCTGGGACCTAAGCTGAGGGAAATTAAAATTAGAAGCATAAATTGTGACTTCCAGGGCAAGTCAGAGGCTTGGTTACGGTCTGATCTCTCTGCTTATGGGGTGAGTTGTGAGCTGAGGAAGGGAAATCGCCCTCTTTTACGCGTGTGCAGGGATGTCCTGAAATGTGCCTGCATAGCTGTTCTGGGCAGCGTAACTCACTGCATAGGACGGACAGGATTTGCAAATGTCTGCTGGGTCAAAATGAAGTCTTTAAAATTATCACCAGTTAACTTCATCGGTCGGGTGAGGGGATCGCAAACGCCCAAGGAGTTAAAGGGACAAGTTCTTTACGTGGCTGCGGAAAGGCTGAAGAGGGAACGGCAGCTCGCTGGATATCTGAGGAAGCACAACGAACTCTGCCTTCCACCTGGAGTTTTTATCACATAAGAGATTAATGACCGAATAAGTGAAGAAACTGCCCTATCTTAAATTTCCATCCAAAGTTAATTATCAGGAGATTCTCCCCCAAGATTCTTGTCTCTACACCCATGATGACTCTCTCTCTCTCTCTCTCTCTTTTTCTCTCGCTCTCTCTCTCTTCCCCTGCCCCCCTTCCTCTCTCCGCTCCTCCCTCTCTCTCTTCCTGGATTTATCCTGGGGGAAGCTGTCTTGGCTGCAACTGCTCAGGTGTCTAATCACATATCTTTCTCAGGCTTAGAAGAAAACCCATAGGGGCTCCCCTGGTAGACCAGATGGACTTCAAATAATTACCCAGGATATCACAGAAAACAAGAGTCCTTTGTCCCTGGCTTATTTACAAAAGGTTATAAACAAGCAGATTTAAAATCTCCAGCTATGACATTATATTTTCAGGTTCCACCCTGTAGTGCAAAAAAAAATTTTTTTTAAGGAAAAAAATAAGAAAAAAGAAGCAGGCCTAGAGTTTATGCTTCAGGCTCCACATTGACGCGTGACCCTTGAAGAACATCGGGGATGCAGGGATGACCCAGGAGGAACAGTCAGGGTGCCAGCACTGAGGAAACAGCTGGGGCAGGTGACACAGAGCCTGGCATCTTCCCCTAGGGTCGCCCTCTTGCCTCCCCTTCAGTCTCTGGGATCTGGCTTCTGCGAGAATGAAAAGCCATCCTAACGTCCCATGGCCCAGTGGACAGGAAGTCCCAGCGAGGGTCCAGGGCTGGGAGGCCTTGGGGCCAGAGGCCGATGCTGCCACGTCCCTCCAGGGCACTGCAGCGTCCCGGGTGCGTTGGGGAAGGGCTCTAGCGCCCCCTGGCGATGAGCATCGTCGGAGAAGCAGCTGCACCCAAAACTGCAGACACCACCTGCTCAGGCCACCCTAGGCCCCTGTCCCTGGCAAGGCCAGTTCCATAAAATGATTACTTCTGCTTCATGCACCTCCTCAGGCTTGCTCCTTTGCAAGAATAGCTCCCTTAACATTTCCCTTCACGTTGAGCAGAAACTTTGTCAATGTCCGTCCCACTTGGCAGGGCCTTTCCTCCCAGGAATTATCCACCAGCTATTGGAGTTTTGCAGCCCCCAAAACAGTGATTTCTGAACTATCATATCGTTTCTCTTTTACTTTTCATGTCTGAACAGTCCTGTCACTCGGAAGAACTTCACAGAAGGACAGACCATTTAAATTCAGAGTGCCGTTTTATTTCTCAGGGAGCTAGCCTCTCAGGGTAAGGGCTGGAGCAGCAGCCTGAAAAAGTGGACTCCCTCCTGATTCTCAGGGCAGCTGAGGCCTGAGCAGCGCCCGTCCACCACTTGCCCTCCCCTCCGCAGTCTCTCATCTGCCCAGCCCCACACAGTGGCCACCAGAGGAGAGAATCCCGGGTTCAGCCTCCTAATCGCAAGTCATCACTCAGAAAAGGCGATGGGTGCGACTTGGCACGGGCAGCCTGAGCTGGTGGCCCGCCGTCAGAAACAGTCTGTGGCTGTCATTTTTGGAGGCCTGTGGGGACCCAATAATAGCCCCCGTGTTTCCTACCCGAGTTTTCAGGGGAATGAGAAAGAGGACCAGAGTTGGCACAACGAAGCCAAAATATCACCATAGATAAAGACCAAGCTGGAGGGTGTAGCTTCATGTAAAAAGTAAGAGTCTCCTAACTGGATGCCAGAACTGGGTAGACAGATGTCAGCTACTGCACTGGCAGCAGTGGCCCCAGGCAGGCCTCTCCTGGTGGCCCAGTCTCTGCATGAGCCAAAGCGCCCTGTTCTTTCTTCCCAACTCACCAGTGAGGGTGAGCTCCTCTCCTGCCCCTGGGGACAGGAGGGCTGGGGAGAGAGAGGCCTGATGTGCGATCTCACATACACAAACACGCACTCACACATGCGCTCGCACATACTCATGGTCATACATGCACATGCTCTCACACATGCAATCGCATGCACTTCTACATGCATGTACTCCCACACACATGCATGCATACACACGTGGGCACACACAAACCCTAAGAGCCTCTAGATCTCAGGACCCCCCGGTGTACCTGATGCTGCCGCCAGGAATCTGTGGCCTCTGCCATGTTAACTTCACCTCCCTGGGCCTCTGTCCAGCCCCTCGCTGCTCTGACACTGGCGGCTGTGTTTGGAGGCCGCCTGGGAAACCCGTCCTGAAACACAAGTGCTCCCCCACAAACAGACTTCAGGCCCCCAGATGCTGAAATGTTGCCCATTTTCTAAGCAGCCCCCAGCCTGGCTCCAGGACCCCATCACCCCGCCCACACGGGAATGAGCTGGACTCAGTGCCGGGAGTGGAGCTGGGCCTCTGGCTCCTGCAGGCAAGTGCTCCCCAGTCTCTGCCGCTGGTTAAGATACGATGCAGGCCTGCCTCTTTCTTGTCAATTAAAGGGCAACAGGCCTCGCCTTGCCACAATTACTGCTCAAGTTAATCAAACTGAGCCGTTCCCGGGAGAGGCAGCCGGCTGGGAGAGGCCCGAGCCAGCCTGCAAGCTACTTGCTAGTCCCGACTCGGCCTGACCCAAGCCAGGCCGCCTCCTGTGTCTCCGTACCTCAGTTTTCTCCATCTCCACTGTGGGCCCAAACCTCTGCCCCTGACCCTGTCTTTCCCTTCCTCCCTGGCCCAACAGGTGCCTGTGTGTGTCACAGAAGAAAAATGGAGAAAAAAGAGCTCGTGTTGACTTTAGGTTACCATCCACAGCCCCTCCCCACTGCCCAAGGTTGAGGTCACTCTACCGGCTGCGAGAGGAGGGACCCCGGGAAAGGAAAGGGGACTGGGCCCTATGGGGTGAGGTGCCTAGGGATAGAAACGGGTGACACAGTGTCGTGGAGACCTCCCTGCTTGTCCTGGTGGAGGACAGCACCTTCCTCCCCGCTCTCTCCTGACAGTGGTGGTCCTGGGCCAGTCTACCCAGCTGGGAAAGCCCTCGGTGATGGTCTCAATGACCGGACAGCAGAGGACCCATGACCAGGGACACCCAGGGTGACCCCAAAATTCCCTGACCAGGTTTAGGTGTCTGTCTCCACAGTGAGCTAGACAGGACACTGAAGAGGGATGGCGCCCGAGGACTCTGAGAGCCCTTGTCCCGTGGTTTTTAGGGGCGGGTCTTTGTTTGCTGATTAGATCTCACATGAAACGGAAACACAAGAGCCCTGAGGCCGGGATCGAGGTAGAGGTGTGGGTGGGGCGGCCCTGCATGTCGGAGGCACTGCAGAAGATCCCAGAAACGAAAGACCCCGGTCCTCCAGGATGTCCCATCTCGTTGGGAGGCAGACAGACACGTGCGCTTTCTACGCAAAGTAGCCGCTGTCTGAAGCGGACAAGAGACCTCAAGGCTCCAGAGAAGTCGGGCGGGCTTCTGTAAGGAGGTGGGGCTGAGCTGGGGCTGCAGGGTCGTCAGCATCCGCCAGGGGGTGTTCGCACAGAACCGAGTGGGGACGGGGTCGAAGCACAGGCACCCAGCTTTGCCTCTGGAACAAGTTATTTTAGGTCTCTATGGCTCAGTTTCCCTTTCTGTAAATTGAGGATTATGGTTCCATGGGGCTGCCGTGAGATTCAATGAATTAGTAGGTGGAATAGGGCCCACCTAGGTTCAGGGCTGGCTGAGTGTACGGTCCTGGCACGTGGTCCCTGCCACGTGCAGCCTGTGCTACCTGGAGCCAAGCTTCCGAGGGGCGGGGCCACCCTACACTCTAGCGCCCCGGCCTCCGGGACTCGAGGTCGCCCGAGTCAGAACCCCAGTCTATGGATGGGCAGGACCGCATGAGCACCGGCCTGGCCGGGAGTGGATGGGGACATACTCTGGCCCATACCAGGGGTACAGGACCAGGAGGTCCCCTGGGCCTCCTGCGACACTTTTCTCACCTTCAACAGGTAGGAACTGGCCCAGGGCCCATGACCAGTGCTGTGGAGTTAAGTGCCACTGCTCTGAATTTCATGCGCTACCGCTCACCTTGCTGCACCCACAGCCAACCTCCGGCTCAGGGTCCCAGGCCCCCAGACACTTTAGATCCCAGTCTGTTTGCTCCCTGCCCTCCTACACCAGGACACTGGACACTGCCTGAAATCCAGCTGAGTGGATTTTCTCCCGTTTTCCAAGACATGCCACCCCTCACGCCTCTGAGCCTCTGCCCATGCGGTGCCCATGGCCTGGCTGGCCCACTACTCCACCTCACGGGGCTCCCCCTGGACAGGCACTGGCTTGGGTACCCCATGGCACGTGCAGCCCACCCCAGCAGTGAGCAGGTCCAGGCCCCTGACCCCCACCCACAAGGCTGGCTGGGAATGCCGGCCCCAGGTTTGCCTGGGATTCCTCGGGATTGGAAAGCATCCCCCCACCCCCTCCCCCCACGCCTGCGGTCCGGTCATGCGTGCTGTGAAATCCTAAGAAGCTGTCATTCTGCAAAGCATCCAGAATGCCTCCGGAAATTTTACCCTTATTTCAAAAATACACTTTAAATTTTAAAACGTCAGCCATCTATGGTATAGAAAGAAATGCTCTGAATTATTGAGGAGCTAATTAACAGCTCAAAGTCAAGCGGCTGCAGCGCATGGGCTCCTGCGGCGCCTCCTGGCAGGGACGCCGGGCGTGGGGTGCACGACTCTGCAAGAGACAAGAACCAGGAGCCGCGCAGCCAGGGCTTGAGGGCCCCTGCCCCTCCCAAAGCCCCCAGTTTTGCTCCTCCCCGGACTCCTCGCTCCCTGGGCTGGCCCTGTTAGGAAAGGGGCAAAAGCTGACTTTGTCATTTCCACAGAGATTTCCTAGTGTCATATCCTTTTATTTTTTAAAGTTAGTAAATGCAAATGTAATATTTCTCAAACACTGGGCAATAGGGTACATGGTGCTGGCTGCTAGAAGCTTCCCACGACACCGCTCACCTCGGCTCACCCCCTGTGGCCCCACCCAGAGCCTTTGGCTAGAACCCCAACTCTCCTCTGTTCCTTCCTGCCTTTCTTCATCCCTGTCAGGGGAACCCCAGAGCGAGGCACTGTCTTCCACCAGGATAACGGGGCCACAGAGTCACCACGTGTCACCCCATCTCTGTCCCTGGGCATCTCAGCTCACAAAGCCAGAGGGGACCCTCAGAAGGCCGGAGCCTGGGGATCCTTTGAGAACCCTCCTCCCTTGGTCCACAAAGGCTTTTAATTGTGGGTCTTCGCACCAATTCAGTCCGTCCGTCTGCAGGGACCAGGCAACCAGGGAACCGCACAGAGCTGCAAGCAACATGGGGAAGACAAACTAAACAACCCCGGGTGGGAGGGGGCGGGGGTTGGAACACTTGAAAAAAGAATCCCCTCCCTGTCCTAATGAGAGTAAGGTGCCAGCCGCCAAGCCCACGGCCCTGCGGGGCCGGCTCTCCCTCAGGCGAGCTGGCTCTGTGGTTTCGCCTCTGCACCTGCCGTCCTGCGTGGCCCTTTCGCTGACGCCCTTGGGCCCAGGTTCGATGCCTGCAGACCCACCAGGCCACACTCACCTATAACAGTGTCCCTTCTCCTGAGCACTGTCCTTGACAGAGCCAGTCCTGGCTCACAGAAGGAGGGGCTGGCTCTGCCGTCCCACAGCCCCGAAGACCAGGGCCTACCCACGCCCATATGCGAGCAGCTGCAGGCCGGACTCACCCAGCCCCACACCGGTGGGTGCCCGCCCCACAGGCCCCGGCTCTCAGGAACGTGCCACACCCCATTCGTAGAGTGTGGCAAGTGACCAGCCAATGAGCATTTCCTCTGCCCCAAACTGGTCCCCCTTCTCCTGGGACCTGTTTTTGGGGAAATGACACCACCATCCTGCTTGGCATGCGGGCTGGAGTCCTCAGCATTACCTTTTCCCAATTAACCAAATCAGTCACCATGCCCTACAGATTCCGTCCGAAAGGCGTGGCCGGGCACACAGGCCCAGCCCTTTCGAGTCCCTGCAGCCAAGGACAGTGCCCCTCTTTCCAGCCCTCCAGGAGCCCGGCACGCGGGCCGCACTGCCCGCGGGCTTTCTTCCCAGCTGAACCGAACAACCCCTGTTCCTTCGAACTGCACACGACTCCGCAACTGGCTGCCGGTTTCCCAGGGTTTCCCGACTGCTCTGAGTCCCTGAGTCACTCCAAACCCCACCTCAGCCCTCCTCTCCCTTCCCCAGGAGGGACAGTGAAGACGGTTTAAAATAGAACAAATCGAAGAGCAGAGGCGGATGCCCAAATGCAGCTCTGCGGGAATCACCGGGGAGCCGCTCCCTCCCACTGGAAGGCCTCCCCCCGGCCTGCGGCCCCTCCCCCCGCCCCCCGCCTGTTCCCAGCCGCCAGACTTGCATCCAACTGGCAGAGACGATGTTCAGACTGCGGGCAGCTGGCACGGCTTGGGAGCCCTGAGGGGAGGCCTGGGTGGGTTTAGAAGCAGCCTTGTGAGCCTGGACTGTCCAAGGATGCAGGTCAGAGCAGACCCTGCAGGCCCTTCTGTGAACCCGGGACCCCAGAAATGGGGGAGTGGGAGGCGGCAAGGGTGGGGGGGGGCGCTCGGAGTGCCAGACAAAATGCAGGCTGCCCTGTTAAAATCGAATTTCAGGAGAGTAGTCCATGACTCATTGCATTAACACCACTCACTCGCGCACACACACGCACACACACGCACGCACACCGTGGACAGCTTTCTCAGGGGCCTGTCTGCCTCCCTCCCCTTGGCAGGGGTCCCTCGTGCCACGGGCGGAGTCTGATACAGCAGCTGGGTGGCACCTTCTGGAGAAGCAAGACAGGGCCCCATTCCTGCCCTGGGCCCCTGGCCACCTCTCTCAGGGGTGGGCACGCTGGGGCTCTCTCCTCACCCACTGGTCTGCTGGGGACGCTTGATTTTCTGGGCCTATGACAGCTTCCTTCTGTTCAGGCAAAGGCTCAGGACATCCTTCCTCGGTCCTCCCAGCCCGAGGCTGTCACGCCTCACACCGGTGGGATTCCTCGGAGACTCATTTTGCGACTGCTGCAAAGGGCTGGTCTCACCAGGAGAGAGCCAAAGGGGTGGGTCTTGGAAGCACATAAGATGCTCTGAGTTTTCCGGGTTCTGCTGAGTATTCCAGGCCCTGGGTGCCCGCCAGCCTCAAGAGCCCACTGTGCCACGATTTACGTAACTTTTATCAAGTGCTCTGACCGCAACAGGCCCTGGTATAATTAACGACACATTTTCATATAAAGAAGAGGAGCTCCTTTCTGAGTAATCTGCTCGCACCTTCCACTGGGGCCCCATCTTCAGTCAGGTTACTTTGTTCGAGACAGTCAGCTTCCGGTGGGGAAGTGACAACTCAGCCTCCCCAGAGGGAGGGCCAGGCACAGAGAGACCCTTCCTTGCACTGGAGAGAAGCAACTTAGGGGGACCGCTGGGAAGGAAACAGTGGAGTCCTGGTCCTCAGGCCAGAAAGAACAGGGTGACAAAGGAGGTTGGTAGCTCCTGATAGAAGGGAGACCCCCAATAACAGGGGCCCAGAAACAGTCAGTCACAGCCAAAAAGCGGGAGGAGGGTGGGGCAGACGGAAGGAGCCGGAGGAAAGGCTCCAAGGTCCTCCGTGCTAGGCCTTCCTGAGCATTCGTGACAAGCCACCCACATGAGCAAAATGCAGCTAAAGCCGCAGAGTACAGAGCTCGAGACAGAGGAGAATTTATTGTTGTAATCAAATAAAGCTTACAGTCAACTTCATCTGACACACACATAATGATAGGCAGAATCATTACTGTGCTGTTGGCACTTAGGCCTAAATGGTAATCAATTTGCCTAAATGACTGCAATTAGCATGCCTTTTCCGTGACACAGAGCATTTCTGGGCCTGTCGAGGGGACCCAGGCCAGCAGCACTGCCAACTGTTCTCGAGACCCACGAGGGTGGAGCTTCCTGCTCTTGGGAAGGGGATCCCCCAGAGCTAAGTCTAAAAGCTGTTGGCCCTCCTTTCTTTGCTTCTCTATCAAATGTCCCTGAACAGGGTCTAAGAAAGAAAACGTCATTTAAGAGAAGTCCATCTGCACACCAGTCAGAAGCTCCACGGTCTTCGGTGACTCCTCTCATCAGAGTGCTCGCCTAGCACTTAATGCTGGGCCACGAGCAGCGGCCAAGCCACTGTCCCCAGCCCTCCTCGGCCCCACTCATTTGTTAGGACAAACGTAGAGGAATTCCTGATGGTGTGCCACAGAAAATAGGTGGTAGAAAGCGTTTTATATTTGGCCTTCTAAGATATCTATTATCTTTTTTTGTCTATTATATCGAGAAAGAGACAATCCAAGGCCATATCAAAATTCCCAAGAACAGTTGTTCTTAGATCCTTCCTCCCCAACATCAGTTCTCCTGCCACTCTGTGTCCTCTGTCTCCTGCCTTTTAGAGATCCAGAGCTTCTGTGCAGCCCTCTGCCCAGACACCCCTCCGGGTCCCCACCTGCCCAGCCTGCCCTCCCTGGCCCCCACCTGCTCAGACTCCCCTCCGTGGATCCCACTTGCTTCTCTCACAGAGCTCTATGATCCCTAATTATTTTTTTCTTCTCTCCCTTTTTCAAAACTCCCTTTCTCTTCAAGGTGATCCTGAGCTAGGATTCTCCCAACAGTCTACTTTTCCATAGTCGTAACAAAGAAAGAAACAAAGCAAGGGTTTATGAGGATACATCTCCATTGCTTCCTTTTGTCCTTTCTTGTGCTTATTCTCATCTTTTTTCTTCACATGAGAAAGATAAATCCCTTGGCAAAATCGATTTTTACCATCTCTAAAACTGGTCCTGGCACCCTGACCACGCATTTGAACCACTGGCCACTGTACCTCTGGACAAAATCACAAAACCTGGCAAAGTGTGTCCATGGGCACCTCACATCCCTCCGAACCTCTTCCCTGACCTCCGGACACCCGAGAGCTCCTCCTGACCTCCAGACAGGTAACCTCGGGGTCAACCACCTCCAATTGCAAGAGCCGAGACACCAGCAGGCTCCAGTCAGGAAACAGTTATTTCAGCAGAGGGAATTTAACGTCGTGAATTGGCCACACAGGTTAGGCAGGTCTGAAAGGAAAAAAGGGAGGCGAGGGACACCAGAGTTCAAGGTAAAAGAAGCCGGTGCCACCTATAGTGTGGGGGGACCTTGGGGAGGGGCTGGGAAAAGGGCCGGCCGACAGAACAGGGACAGAGCTCCGAGCTGCAGTGGCGCCCAACTGTGGCTGGTTCTGGGAGTGTCCCCAGAAGCCGGCAGCTGGACTGCTGGAGCATCAGCGACAGAAACAGGCAACAAACCATGGCCAGGACGTCCCCATTCTGGCTGCCAGCAAGCCCTCGAGCAGCAGAGCTGAGAGCAGGAGATGGCTTTGGGGGGCCGGGAGGTCAACGCCCGGAGCATGAGCTGTGTTTGCAATGGCTCCCGACCGGCAGGGTTGGCCTCATCTATCAGAGAGCCAAGGGCTTCCTTCTGCCAGAAGCTTGCAAAACACAACCATACAAAAAGATACTTCACAGGAAACCTGTATTTCAAACCAAATCTGTACGATGAGGTCATTGCAAAATTCTGTTGTCTGATGTCCTCCATGCGCACGGTGCTCCCTTAGGTGTGAGGAAGAGACTTGGAGGGCAGGGCACTCGCTGGGCTCCAGAGACCTGGTTTCCTCTGTCGGCTGCTGGCGAGTCCTGGAGATGCCTGCCTGCACCAGGAATCCCTCAGCCTCTGCTGGCTGGCCTCTGCGCTGCCCCGGGGCCCCAGGGCACCCCGTCTATGTTTACTCCTGCACCATCACTGCCTTCTCTGTCTTCTACTCATTCTGTGGGCGCACAATGCACTTGTCTGCAGGACCCCGAGGCAGAAACTAGGCCAGCGCTCCCCCTAGTGGCGGTCGACGAAACTCCTCAAATCCTCTTTCGTAGAGAAAGGCTCAGCCAACATAAAGGTGCTTGGATTCCCAATTTACAGATGGAGACATTGAGTCGTAAAAGAGGCTAAAGACACATGGACCGACCTCGGAGCCATGCCCGTGTCCTCCATATCGCCTGAGTCCTTCAGTGTCATTGGCAAAGCAGTGACACTACGGGAAGTTCAGCCTGGCCCTGGGCTCTGAGCCCCAAGGGCCCATATCCAAGCTCCTAGGCTACGGGCCTTTAAAACCTTAACCGCTGGCCTGAAAAAATAACCATACTGTTCACCTTACAAATCTCTTTACTCCACTCAGGTCCCCCCAAAGCAAAATGATCAGAATACTTAATTAATCTAGAAAATTGTCTTTAAACCCATGTGCGAAGAAGTCTCACATTCCTGCATGGAATGTTTGTTCTTTTAGGGCAGATGTTCATTAAACTGAGAACAAGCAAACAAAACAAAGGAAGGGGGGAGAGAGGTGAGGTTTCTGAGCGTTTTCTGCTTCCCAGTTTGCCAGGCAAGCGAAGCACACAGAACGGCCGCAGACATTCTTCCCTCCTGAGCCGTATCCCCACCCAAGCAAGCTGCTCAGGAGACAGCCACACCTTGCCCAGCCGGTGCGCTGTGGCCCAAGGGTGAAGGCGACCTCCTCTGAGGACGGTGCCAGGGGCCAGGGGCTCCAGAGAAACGCGCGCTGCAAGAAACCTCTGCAGGTCCTGAGAGCCCCTCTTGGAAGAAGGGTTGCCTCGACCCACCCCAGCCAGGCTGGCCCTTTGTTTGGATGCCCCCAGTGGCAAGAACTCTCGGCGCCCTGAGGTGTCCTAGCCCAGCACCACCAGCTCCCATGGGTAGAAGCATTGGTCGGGTGCTGGTCTAAAGTCTACCTGTCACTTCCAACCGCTCGTTTTCCTTTGGCAGCCTGGGGTCCAACAGGGCAGGCCTCGTCTCCCTTTCACAAGGGGCTCGGTTGCCCTGACTGCCCACACCACCCGCACCGGCCACCGCCGCATCGAGCCTGCCCTCCTGCCACTCCTCACCCAGCCACTCGCTTCCAGATACCTGCCCACTGAAAAAGGTCACCCATCTCTGTCACATGGGGCCTAGGAACCAGTTCAGCCCTGAGCACCGCACTTCAAGTACATCCTAAGTTGCCCAACGCAACGCAACGCAGTGGCGGCTGATGGGTGGGGCCAGGAGCCTTTGCTCCTCCGCGAGAGACCACCTGGTCATTAGGCCACGCCCCTTATTCATTCAAAAATGTACCATCTTCTCGTCCACGTTCTCTGTCTTGTACGTAAGAACTGGTCAAAAGCCTTGCTGAAATCCACCTGGTTGTTCCCTCTTTCACACATTATTCATTCGACAAAGAGTCATTGAGCTCCTACTACGTGCCGGGTCCTGCTCGGAGTGCCGAGATACCGTGTCAAACAAGATGGATGATGCTCCTCCTCCCTTGGAATTTAAACTGATGGGGTCGGGGAGGGGAAAAGGAGGGAGCGGCCAACAAACAAGTGAATAATTTAATGAGACCATTTCAGACAGCAGTTTAAAGAAAGTTAGGTGACCGGGCTTGCAGAAGGGGCAGGTGTGGAAGTGGGAGATGAAATAGGAAACTCTAGTGCCCCTTCAGGTGTGCAGCACCCACCACGTGCCTGCCACCCAGCAGGCTGCGAGCCCTAGAAGGACTCAGGGTTCTCCAACCCAGTTTGTCCTCGGCGACCTCATGGCAGCCCTCCCCACAGTCTTTGGTGATGATCACAAGCCCGGGGCGATGTGGAAGTAATTGACTGGAACTCGCTGGTGGTCTCGCTTTCCTTTCCTTCTTCTTACAACTGGAGAGAACTGATCTCTGGTCCCCGTAGTCCCTCGCTGACTGCCAGCAACCGAGAATGTTCCTCGGGGCTCTCTCAGGGCTCCGGATGGGGTCCCACCCCACCTCTACCCTCCCAGGAGGGGAGAGCACTTTTCCACCAATCAGGAGCTTCCTCGGCCTCCTGCCCTGTCTGGGAGCCCATTTTCTTCTTCCTAAACTGTCTTCCACCTTTTCACCGGAAGATTCTCCCTCCCCCCCGCCCCCGCCCCGACAGAAAGCAGATGTGGACACAGGCCACACTCCAAACGCTTTCGACTCACTCCCCATCTTGCTCAACTTCTCATGCCCTTGACATGGTCTTTAATTAAGGCCTTTGGACCAGCACAACTCATTCCTCTTCAGATAGGCCTCCTGCAGACCCCACCATCCCTGCACCCTGGAGTTGCACGCCCACCTTCCTGCGTAGGCAGGGTCCCGCGTGAGGCTGGCTGCTCGGAGAGGACCCTGCACATCACCATGGCTTCTTCTGCAGGCGCCTTCCCGTTCCGCCCTCCTCTGAGGGCGCCTCCCGAAGCCCCGGCGTCTGCTTTTGAGAAGTTTAGGGTGTAAATGTAAGAAGCTGCCAAAAAACTCAGTGATCCAGATAAATGTGATGTTGATGCAAAAATTTTTAAAGCCCAGTGAATGAAACAAAAATCCCAGAAGAACAAAAGATCACAACTTTGAATAAAGGCGGGGCTGGTATTTTTGCTTTTGCCTCAGGCTTCGATGTGGCCTGCCAGGACTTTTTTGTCTAAGCTGTGACAAAATCTACATAACGTGACATTTGCCGTCGTTAAGTGTGCAGTTCAGCGGCCCGACACACGTTCACATGGTGGCGCAACCGTCACCCCAGCACAGCTCTGGCCCGGCTTCCCTCTCGGGGCCCAGGCCGGCCCCTCCTGTTTTCAGAGTCTGCCTTCCTCAAGCCAAGACGCCCCTTCTCGCTGACTTCCAGGGCCCCTCAGAGCAGGTGCAAGTTTCCTCTGCGTCCCGTCACGTCCACGGCACTCGGTGTGGATCAGAAAAGGTGCGGTGGCTCCCTGGGCTGTTCAGGCTGACAGGTCAGCTGGAGCCTGTGCTTCTGCCCAGCGAAAAGCCCAGCAGCTGTGCACAGAGACGGGGCCCCATCTCTGCGTCTCCTCAGGGTGGCCCTGCACCAGGGCTGCGCCGAGCTCAAGCGACGCTCCAGCAGCGAGGGAAACGGCCCACCTGAGGCCCGGACGGCCGGTCCCTGATGTGGAAAGGGGAGACTACAGCCTCAGGTAGCTGGTGAGGAGGTTGGGGGTGGGGGGGTTGTTTGTTTTGTTTGTTTGTTTTTAAACAACCGCTTGGGGAAAAGGGAAAAAGTGTTGTGGCTAGTTGATTTGTTCCTCTGATTAAAAATAAGAACAGGCTTTTTGTTTTTTCATTCTCCAAGGTGGTCACTTTGGGAAGCCACCATCAAGTGATTAGTGAGACAATTACACTTGTGACCGAGCACAAAGCAGGCACTTGTGCTCAAAGTGTAGGGAGAGTTTTCCCCTGACTGTGCTGTTTATTGATTCGGTGTCCCCCTCCCTTCCACCTTAATGAGTCATTGTTTAAGCCTGTCCGCATGATTTATAGAGGCTCACAGACACCTGTTATTTAGCTCCGGCTCTAGAGCCAACACCCAGGGGATCTTTCCCCATCACTGCCACCTTCCCGTCCCGTGAGTCAGGGAGCCCGGAAACCAGCCAGGAGAGAGGGGCCAGGAACAGAAGACCACAGGGAGGTGGGCAGGACCAGGGCTCCCTCAGCGCCACCTGCTGGGGGACCTGCTCATCCCAGCAAGTCCCTTTCCCCGCCACCCCGCTGGGAGTGCGCCCCCCCCCACCACCACCACTCTTCCAGACTGACTTGGGAAACTATATTAATAACAATGATCGTGGGCCTTTTTTTCCTACGCACTTATTACCAGTGCTTTATGAGTGCTTATTATTAATAATAATAATAATTTAGTGCAGACTTTACTGCTTTTGTGTTACAGTGAGTACCTGGATTCTAATTATCTGTCTTATTTTAATATTTATGGAATTAATCAAACTTTTTAATGGAAAATCCCACAATGAAATTACCGAGAGCACGCCTCAGTGAAGACAGATGCGGCCTGCGGTGGGAAGAGGCAGCTCGACTTTATTAACACTACTGGGAACCAGCATGCAGGCCGGCCCCGAGTCTGGCGGGCCGCGCTCCGAGAGACCCGGGCGACGCCCCAACAACGGGGCTCCTCCGTCACCCCCTGGGCTGACGGGCTGGGGCTGACCTCTTGCCAAGGCCAAACTGCCCTCTCCAGCGGCTCCGAGGGCCAGGCCGGCGCGGACCGGTGGGTCCTGGGTGGCCCAACCCCCCTACGGCAGACGGGAAGCAGAGCCAGAGTCAAGCTCCGCCGAAGGTGCGGGAAGGTGCACCCTCCAGGCTCCAGGCCTCAGCCGACCTACACCCATCGGCGCCTTGGGGCTTCACTGGTGTGGGCCAGGTCCAAAAACCCACCACTAACATAATCTCCAGCCTGGAGGACCAGCGACCTGGTAGTCTGAAACCCCACGGAGATTTTGCACCACCCCCCGGAGCCTCAGCAAGAGTGCAGGGGGTGACGGGGCCTGTTTGTACATGCCAGCCACCGTTTACCAAGAGCTCACCCCTAGCGGGCCCCGTGGGACATGCCTTCTGTGTTCCCGAACATTCGTTTTATAATACCTTGAGTATATCAGGCACTGTTAAGACCGTATTTTGCTGTGTAAAACATTTTAGCGCTACCCATGTACAGTGGGCATCCTTATTTTTCCTCAAAAATTTAGGCAAAAGAAGCGTGCATCATACACGGCAAAATACGGGCACTTCCCTTCACGGATGGAAACCGAGGCTACGTGGATTAAGCAGATACCAGGATGGCAGGGACTGCCCGGCCTAAACACCGAGCTCCGAACCGCGGCCAGGGGACGGGCCCGGCTCGCTGTGGACTCGCTGCGCCCCTGCAGCAATCGCCGCCTTCCCGGCGCCCCCTCTGGGCAAACCCTCAGCCAGGGCATGGGCCCCTGGGCTGCCCTCGCTTCCAGAGTTGCACTCCTGGAATCGCAGGGGCTCTTTTCCAACCCAGGCCTCCCCTCACTCTGCTCGCCCTGCCCAGACACATTCGGGAAACAGCCACAGCTGAGCAGCAGACCGGGACCACCTGGGCAGCCTGAAGGAGCCCGGGGCCCAGGCCGCCCCACCCCCACCCATGCAGTGCCCGGGACCCAGGCCGCAGTCATTTTTCCTTGAGACAGGAGATAAGAATGTCCACATGAAGCTTCTAGATGATTCCAACATGCAACGAGGATTCGACTGGAGTTCTCAATTCTGGTTTCTCACTGCGAAGCTTTTAAAAACACCCACGTTGGGCGTGACCCCCGGAGATACTGTTGCATAGGTCTGGGGAGACTCTGTTTTAAGCGCTGTGAGAACTGGCATGTGTTTTTTGAAGCTCCCCAGGCGATGATAGTCCCCAACTTCGTGGAGGTGTTCCAGCTTAGAATGACAACTTTTGTCTGAAAAGAAATTTACCCTAAGAAATGGATCCTCATCCCGCAGCTGTCACGCTATTGTCCTTGTATGTCAGTTCAAAGTTCACTCTCTCAGAGGGCCTCTCCTGGTCCCCAACCCAGACGTTCCCCAGCAACCGTTACCCCACCCCCAGCCACTATCACTATAGCCAGTTTTCTTGTTCTCACTGTATATTTCACTGTGCTGGGTTGAACAGTGTCTCCAAAAACTCATGTCTACCTAGCAACCGTGACTATGACCTGATTTGGAAATAGGGTATCTGCAGATGTGACCGCATTAAGATGATGTCATACTGGATTAGTGTGGGCCCTTCCGGTGGCTGGTGTCCTTATAGGGGGTTGGAAATTTGGACACAGAGACTTAGAGAGGAGACTGCCCCTGACCACGAGGCAGAGTTTGGAGTGATGCACCTACACACAGGAAAACACCAAGGATGCCGGGGAACTAAAGCTCCCGGCTCCGGATTCGAGATTGTTCCTGGAGACTTCGGAGGGTGCAGGGTCCTGCCAGCACCTTGATTTCTGACTTCTTGCCTCCGAAACTGGGAGAATATAAATCCCAGGTGTTTCAGACCACGCAGTCTGTACTAACTTGTTCCTAATACCACCCCACGTGAACCGATGGGTTTATCCCGAAGTCTGCCTGCGCACAGCCCAGCCTGCGTGCGGGCACGCATGCGCCATGACACAAGGGGCCCGAGTCCTTTTGTTTGCCACTCAGGCCCAACACCTAAAACAGCGCCAGGCGTGGAGTTGTGGCTCAAAACTTTCACTTAAGTGAATAAGTAAAAAAATATATGAAAGGCATAATTCTGCCTTCCGAAGCAGAAAGGTGAAGCTCCGTTTGGACCACGAGGTGTATGAAGGGAAATCCCTTTAGTTTAGCCCGTGGGACAAGAGGGTGGGTCATGGCTCTGAGCACGTCGTGTGGATGCTGTCGTTCGGCCTGTAAACGAGCCTGTGAAGTAGGTGCCACGATCATCCCCATTTTACTGCCAGAGGACAGATGTCACAGAAGTGAGCAAGTGAAAACTGAACCCAGGGCCACGTGACTCGAGAAACCCCATGTTTTCCAAGGAGGACCCTGGCCCGCCTGGGGCCCACTCCAGTGCCACCCGGGGCGCAACCGCAGAGGGCAGGCTGAAAAGTTGCAGACCTTGGCGTTGACACAGAAGTTTCTCCAAAGTCCTCCTCCCTCATCAGTGTTTCCCTATCTCCCTTCCAATGACTCCTGGAATTAGAGCTGCAGAACTAATTTATCAAGGGCCCTGGAGGCTTCAGAAAGATCACCTAAAGAGGACAAGTCCAAATTAGAAATGTTTATCTTGTTTCAGATGACTTCCTGTGTCAGCTCTTCCTACAAATGACTTTTTTAACAGAGAAGTTGGGCGAAACTCGTTGGCATTAATACCCCAGGTGAAGGGGGCGGCTGAAGTGCCACGGACTAATGATGCTCTTTTTCTTTCTTTCTTTCTTTTTTTTTTTAATTTGGAAAAGAGGGAGAAAGTTGCACCCCGGGGTGAAGGAGGCAAATCAGACCCTGGCTGAGCCTTCCGCAAAGACCTTGGGAGCCCAGGGGAATCGGGTCCCGCCAAGCCCTGGGAGCCCAAGCGGCTCCCTCTGCAAATCGCTAACGACGACATGTTGGTGCTCCCTCATGACGGCGATTAAACATGCCACTACAGCGGCTGCTCTGCGCTGACCCTTACCACGCCTCTAAATTACTCTGACATCTTTCTCCTCTTCTCCTCTGCTGAAATCTCGTTTTAATTAATTTTCTGTAACAAGTCAGCTGTCCCCTGTTTGTTTCCTTTTCAAAATATGTTCATCACCAGAGCCACGTTAGTTATACGTGACAGCTGCAGACTGCAGCCAATAGCCGGACAGCCATTGACACTGGAGACACCAAAGGCCAGTGGGTCACCCGGTTCGCACGGGGGCACTGGCTCTCCTGTCACGCCAATGACCTCCTCCTTCCCCATCTCATCTCCCACCTTTCCTCTCTTGAAAGGCTGCACCTGACCAGAGGTCAGTGACCCACCCCATCCAGCTCATTAGCTCTTTAATCAAGCAAGCTCTGAGAAATGAAGAAAGGAGGACAGAAAACAGGGAGAAGATAAGAAACAGGTAAAATGAAAGGGGAATAGGAACATGTCTTCTTAGCGAAGTCAAGGAATATTCCCATTCTTGTCTCGGGAAATAAGAATCAAGGAGGTTGAATGGATAAAGAGATGTCATGCACACCTGCAATGGAATACTGCTCAACCATGGGAAGGTGAGCCTGCCATTTGTAATAACGTGGGTGGACCTTGAGTACTTTATGCTAAGTAAGTCGAACAGAAAGATAAATAGTGCATGGCATCACACATATGTGGTACCTAGGAAAGTAGAACTTTAACAAACAGAGAGTAGAATGGTGGTTACCAGAGGCTAGGGAAGAGAGGTGGGGAATTGGGAAAGGTTATTTAAGGGTACTAACCTGCAACCAGGTGATGAGTAAGTCCTGGAGATCTAACACACAGCTCACGCCCCTTCACAGAGTCTTCCCTCTTAGGTGTCTGTGTTCAAATGTCCCCTTTTTATAAGAACGCTGTAACCAACCAAGGTTTGGCTTCCTGTTGCCACAAAAGCCAAACTTGTGAAGCAGAGACTGGTGCCAAAGGGGAAAAGTTTTTACTGAGGTACTGCATTATCTGGGAGAACGATGGACTCCTGTCTCAAGGCTCAGCTCCTCTGTAAGACCAAAACAAAAGCCACTGTCCTGAATTCCTGCTCCAACTTAACGTACAGCCCTTTGGAGCCAGCAGGTGGCCGCTAAGCCGCCAGAGTCCCCATCCGGGTACCTTAGCTTATTCCTGGATGATGCCCATTTCAGGATCCCTCCTGGAGCCTGTGTCTGGAGCCAACGAGGCCATGGTCCGTGTAGCAGCTAGGGCTGCAAGAGAGCACACAAACTCACCAGCCTGTGCATCACCAGGTGGGCAAGAAACCAAGAGCCTCCCTCTTGGAGGCCATGGCCACTTTGCTGCTAAGGTCACGTAGCCCACGTAGACAACGAGCACGTCTACTGTGCCCGTGCCAGTCATGCGCCAGAACCACAAGGAAGCAAGCCTCTTTGTTGCCCTGGGATTCTATTAGCTTGGATGCGGAACGGACCAGGTTTTCTCAAAATGATCAATCACCTTCTCAAACTTTTGCGTGCTTTGGGTGGGTCCACCTCCCAACCAATCCCTTCTTTCCCCAGGCTAGACTGACAGGCCTCTTTGGTCCACACTGCCCCCTGTGGCATTTTGACTTCCATGGCACATGTGCCTGCCTTCCCCTGGTCCCACCCCCAATCTGGTACAGGAGGAGAGGGTTTTTTTCTATCCAATTATCTTGCTAGCTTTTCACACACTCGGTATAAGAACCTCCTCCGGCTGCCCTTTGGCCAACAGGGGAGACTCCGTGGTGCTCTAGACAGGCTGTCTACCTGTAACATCTTATCTTTCCCATTTATGAGAACGCAGCCAGTAAAGTGAGGCAACGGTTAATTTTTTTCCATCAGGTCCATTGCTCTAAATTTTTGACAAGTCACTGTGCCTCAGAGGATGCCACAGAGGCTTGGGTCAGACACCCTGGCCAGTCCTGTTCACTGGGAGCACACCAAAGCCACTCTGTCTGTTTGTAGCATGACCTTGAGCCATGCCCCACATCCCTGCCACCCTTTAAACCAGGGAGAAGAAATCCAAATGGTGCTACTGCTCAGTGAGGGCATGAGGACTTCCTGCCCTCAGTTCCCTTTAGATGTCCAGGCTTTGGCCCCCCTTTCTGCCCTGAGAACAGCCCTCTTTCACAGAGGCTGGCCCTCTGCAGGGAAAGTCCCATTGGTCAGGCTCTCTGCTGCAGTGCTGTTTTGATTAGGGAGCATTTCAAAGTAATTAAAATGTTGTGGTGAACATCAGGACTTCTGCTGGGCCACTGAGAAGCCCATAACTAGGTCCTTGGACAGCTCCGGTCCTCCCATGTGTTGACATAAGAAACAGCTGGACCTGTAGAGAATTTTCATCAGTTTATTTGAGCCAAACTGACAACAATCGCGGGGAAGCAACATCGCAACAGTCTGAGAACATGCTCCAGAGAATGGCAGTTTCGCACCTCATTTTATACATTAGAATCAAAGGAAAAGACGTAAGGGGGTTACGTGAAATCCACCGGCGATAGATTAGGGAGGCAGAAGGCAGTAAAATGGATGGGCATATACTTCGTTTACATCGGTGGGCATCGGATAGCTAATAGTTGACAATTAACACAATAATAACAATGAGGGGTTTTGCGGTCTTTGCTCTGGTGCAGTGATTGTCCACTGAAGTGTCTGGAAAAAGGAATCTTTGGGCACATTCCGGTTTTCCGGGGAGTTAGCCAAGCCTGAGGTGACAGAGAGTTAGACGGTCACAGGAGGTTAAACAGAGAGTCTAACATTCCCCCAGACACCTTTGTCGCATCTTTAAGTAAGTTCTCCTACACTCAGCAAAGCAGCAGGTGAGGTCCAGGGCACCCCACCTTCCTGGCCCCCAAATCAAAGCCTTTATGAAAGCAGTATCGAATTATTTGAATCTGAATAATACATGCAGCAAAACCAAAAGAATAATACGAGTTTGAAATTCCCAAGGAATCGTCCTGTCTGCCTGGGAGATCTAACTACTGCTACTTTATTTATATCCCAGCATTTAAAAAAAAAAACAAAAAACATTTTTACCCACCCAGTGCCTGGGGAAGCAGCTTGTCTCTCTAACATGCGGATGCTAATGTGCTTCTGCCCCGCCAGCCTGTGTTTTCAGAAAGTCCTCTCAGTCTTTGACAGGTAGGAAATTTGCATTTCCATTAGTGAGGCCTTTGTCAATTGTGAGTCGTGAAAGCCCCAGAAGAATAGGGCTGGGGAAACGCATTGTACTTTAAGAAGGAGACTTTATTCCATGGTTCAACCGAAGGTACCAACGCAGATAAAGGCGACAGAATGGCTGGGGGCTGCTGAGAAGCCTCACTCACAGTCGGCAGAAACATTAATGCAGGGGGCCGTCGCCGGACAACCAGAGGGGAGGCACGCCTGAATGTGACTTTACTAGTTTGCAATTGACTGTGTTTAGCATTAAAATGGTCGGCTCTTTGAGGGTGGCAAGGGGCATGTGATGCTGCCAGCCCCGTGCCAATGTTTTCGCTCCTGCTCCAAGGGCTGCGGCTATCATCCTATCATTTCAAATTGCTCCTGAGCTCCAGCAGGGCTAGGGGTGTGATTGGTGTACCTGGCTTTACTCTTTCTGTCGGTAAAGTCACAATGCCCGAAAAGCATAATAGCTCCAGAACCCCCAGCAGCGGGGAGAAGGTGTAGCACACTGCTTCATTTGTTGGCGTATTTGCCCTTCAGACTTGGTCCCAAGGGGACAGATAGCTCTGCCCAGTCCCCAGACTCTCTCCCAAGGCACAGTGAGTGACACTGCCTTGTTTTAGAGACAAAGAGCGTGAAGAAGCAGAGTAGAGTGACAAGCAGAGATACACCATGTTACTACTGGTGAGCAGGGTCTGGAGCCCACGTCTCTGGCTCCCAGATGGCGACGCGTCTCCTCCGCACAACCCTGTCTCGTTGGTTGCACGGATGTCTGTTGAGTGACTGCTCTGTGCCAGGCACTGAGGATGGAGAGGATATGCAGAGGGACCCGATCCCTGCCCTCACAGGAAGACAGACAGTAAGGGAGAATGCCAAGGGACACGTCGCCACGTAGCAAGAGAACAAAAGGATCCTGGGGGCAGGGACTAGTTCAGAGCAAGGGATGAAGAAAAGGTTCTCTGGGGAGGTAAGCAGAGGAGTCCATGATGGAAAGAACATTCCAGACAGTGGGAGCAGATGATACCACCACACCCCGGTGACCCTGTGGAGCTTGGTGTTCATGCAGCGGAAGCCCCAAGTGCAGGGCGAGGGGGGCGACCTGGGTCACAGAAGAGGGCGGAGGCCAGACCCTGGGCTCACAGGAGGAGTTCAGTTTTATTCCAGTTGTGATGGGAAACCAGGGCACGATGTCCTGCAAGAAGCAACCCTGTAAATCTCCCACAGGCAGTAGGAATGAGTTCCAGAGGAGCGTAAGTGGAGAGATCAATGCAATATAGTTGCATCTAGACTGCTGGGCTCTGGAAGGGGCCCCCTCTAGAGCACCCCTCTTTTGTGCCTGAGCTTGGAGTTATTTGAGAATAAACAGTGGGGTTCTTACCAGTATACAGTCGCTCTGGAGCAACAGAGAGTCTCTTGCATCAGGTGGGATGATGGAAAGGGAGATTCTTGCACTAAGCGTGTGAAAAACTGGCAAGATGATTGGATAGAGAAGGAAGCCCTCCCCCCACCTCCTGTGCCAGATTGGGGGTGGGACCAGGGGAAGGCAGGCACATGTGCCAGAGAAGTTAAAATGGCAGAGGGGGAGGTGCTGGACAAAAAGGCCTATTGGCCCAGCCTGGGGAAAAAGGGAATTGGTTGGGAGGTAGACCCATCTGAAGGGCAGGAAAGTTTGGGAAATTGATTGGCCATTTTGAGAAAGTACCTGGTCTATCCCACACCCAAGCTAATATAATCCCAGGGGACCAAAGAGGCTCTCTTTCGCCGTGGCTTGCTGTGCCTTGCTCAGACCTGGACTCGTGGGGTGCACTAGCCTCTTCTCTCCATGGGCCACGTGGCCGCCAGCAGGGAGGCTCTCACCCTCTTGCCCACCTGGTGGTACACTGGCTGGCGAGTTTGCACACTCTCTTGTGGTCCTGGCAGCTGCATGGCCCACGGCTGTACAGGCTCCACATGCAGGCTCCAGGAGGAAGCCTGAAATGGGCAGCAACCAGGAACAAGCTAAGTACCTGGATGGGGACTATGATTGTTTAGTAGCCCCCTGATGGCTCCAAAGGACAGTACTTTAAATTGGAGCAGGAATCCAGGATAGTGGCTTTTGTCTTGGTCTTACAGAGGAGATAGGCCTTGAGACAGGAGTCCACCATCCTTCCGGATCATGCAGCACCTGAAAAAAACGCTCTTTCGTTTTGCACCAGCATCTGCCTCCCAAGTTTGGCTTTCATGGCAGCAGGCAGCCAAACCTCCATCTTTCTGTTCAGTTACAGAGTGGCAGATGGAAGCTAAACTGTCATCTGTATTGTTGATAAGGGTAGGGTTCAGAGCCAAAGCGCTATTTATTTTGGCCCCCACAATCAATCAGTCACCCCCCACCCCAGAGAGGAAGAGATGGTCATTGTTGGGAGCTCAGCAGAGAAAGGAAGAAGGAAGAAGCAGAGCTGAGCAGGCCCTATCCATGTTCCCCAGATCAGCCACCAGCTAGTGCTTCAGCCGAGAAGTCCAGGGTGAGGAGAGGCCAGCAGCCTCCTCAGAATGGAAGGCAATTCTACGTTGTCATGAGAGGCACTCTGCCCAGGCCAGGTGATGGTGGCTTAGTGCCAGGTGTTGGTCATGAAAATGGAGAGCACCTCAAGAGAACATCTGATGACTTGTGGACTCAACAAAAATTTATTGGCAAATGCTGTGCTTTCGGTAGCCCACAAGCTTCTATTTCCCCAGGATATGGTTCCTAATGAACACATTAGCAGTCTTCGGAGTGCTTCCCCCCGCACACACCTCCTCAGGCAGAAACGGAAGCTCGTTTCAGCCACTCCGTCCTCCAGTCTCCTTGTCAGAGCTTCTCATGCACATGCGAGTGAGACGCTGTTATGCAACTTACATTTCTCTTCTACAAGTTTAATAACTTCAGCTCCTTTGTAACCTTCACTCGTTTCTGCTTGTGATTTGCTGCAGATTTACTTTCTTGCTCTTAAAATTCAGAGAGCAGAGCGCAGTATGAAGTCCTGTCACCGAGCCCGACCTCCACTGTGTCTGCACAGCCCGTGGAGTGCTCCCTTGTGATCCCGTGTCACGCCATTCCTCAGGCCGCCGGCACGCTCGCTCTGTCAATACTTGCATGGCACTGCCCGTCACATCCTGCTTCTGAGACCCAATAATCCCTGAGGTTTTGTCTTCTGTCCTGTCTCCCACCTGGATGTGCATGAAATAGCTTGTATCCAGCCCTTAAAAGCATGTTCTCCGTGTTATTACTGAGACACTTATTATTCATCAAACGTCTGTCTACATTAACGAGGCTACGTTGACTTCTGTTTCTGTCCTCGGAACTGGGCCAATTTAGAGGCATGTGCAAAAGCATGAGGAAAAGACACCACCACCTCCTTGGCCTGACAGAGGACCCCAGACAGCAGGTCTGTGCACCTTGGGGATGTGAGAGGCCAGCCAGTGCCCAGTACCCTGCTCTGCTCTCGGCCAGTGTCTCCCAAGTGGAAGGTTTGTCAGGCATTTCCAGAGCATCCCCAAAAATCATGGTAAAGTAAACGCTTCTCAGAAGTGCACTGTGAGATGAAGAACAAGTCCAAGGTCACGTGACCTTCACCCAGCCTTTCAGCCCATTACTCCCCACCTCCAGCTGCCCAGTTTCATTGGTTTCCTCCCTCATCTGTGTGAGCCCTGCAAGCTCACTCCTGCCACGGGAGCTCAGGGTTAGTGTGGTGGCCCTGCCTACAGCACCCCTCCTCCTCTCGGCCATTTTCATCTTCCTTGCAGTCACATTCTCCCTCACAGGTGTTGTGGAAGTAACACGGCCTCCTCCAGGCCCGGCCTGCCCCTGGTCTCCTATGCCCCATCCAGCAGAACTTTCTGTGAGACTGGAAAGGTCCTATGTCTGCACTGTTCAAAACAGCCAGCACCAGGCACCCTTGGAATGTGGCTAGTGAGAACAAGGAAGTGAATTTTCAATTTCATTTAATTTCAATTAATTTTAATAGCCACATACATGAGCTAAATCAGAAGCTCCTTGAGGCCCTAGCTGAGTAGCTCAGTTAGTTAGTGCATCATCCCAATACACAAAGGCTGTGGGTTCAATCCCCAGTCAGGGCACATACAAGAATCAACCAATGAGTGCATGAATGAATGTAACAACAAATCAATGTTTCTCTCTCTCTCAAAAAAAAAATAGAAAACATTTTTTAAAAAAGAAGCTCATTGCGGAAATGGACCTCATTCTCCCTATGTAGTATATTGCCTGGCAAACAGCAGGGGCTCAGGAAAGAAAGAGAGAAAGAGAGAAAGAGAGAGAGAAAGAGAGAGAAAGAGAGAGAGAGAGAGAGACAGAGAGAGAGAGAGAAAGAGAGAAAGAAAGAGAGAGAGAGAGAGAGAGAAAGAAAGAAAGAAAGAAAGAAAGAAAGAAAGAAAGAAAGAAAGAAAGAAAGAAAGAAAGGAAGAAAGAAAGGAAGAAAGGAAGAAAGGAAGAAAGGAAGAAAGAAAACCACTTCTCTGGTGTTGCTGCCTCTGCGCTCCTTCCTGCCACCATGGCTGCCCCCGTGCTCTCGTCATCATTTCCCGCCTCCCGCCTTTCCTCCTCACCCTCACATGCAGAGATCAGGGTGGTGCTTCCACGAGCCAAGGGACACCAAGATGGCCAGCAGTTCACCAGAAGCCAGGGGACGACACAGACCATTCCTTCCTCCCAGGCCTCAGAAGGAACCGAAGCAGCCGAGGCCCGTGAGACAACAGCTTCTGTTGTTTGAGCCACCCCGCCGAGCCAACTAATCTGTATTTCCACTAACTCTGTCTCTGTACAGGGATAAACTGGGACAGAGAAGGAAACCCCATGTGTCCCCTAGGGACCTCCTAGGCTGGGGGTTCTGCCGTACTGGGCTAGTGGGCTTCCCGGGGTGCTCTGACTTCTAAGTTTCCATCCCAATTTTCCCTGTGAATGCACCTAAGTCTTCTTTTTCCAGCCCGACTATCACATTATTCTTTAGATCAGTATTGCAGTATTAATCATCATCATCATCCAAAATATTAGAGAACTCCTATTTCCCTGTGCCAGGGGCTCTCAGAGCACATTCCAAGCCATGTCCCTTATTTTCTGGGACGTTGCGTCCAAGTCTAGCATGCAATATGACGATGCCATTTATTTTAATTTGCTAACTCATTTGAGGAATGATTGAGCACCAAGTCCACATTAAGTGCTGTGAGATGTTTTGTCAAAGCCTTGAGAATTAGCAAAGAGAAAGGCACATGAGGGAACTGAACACGATGTCTTATTCCAGGGCCTGCCTGTCTCCTGCGGGGCCCTGGGTAAAGGGCCATTTGCAAGCCCATCACAGTGACTAAACCGAGGGCCAGCAAGAGGGCTTGCCATCCATCTCTCTTGCCCACCCCTGGCTCACACCTGCGGAAGGCCTGTCACTGCAGCCACGTTAGGACACTGCAGGTGGCCCACCTCAGCCAGCTCTCCTGCAACTCGGATGCCAAATGGAGAAGAATACTTCTCTCTGGCTAAAAAGATGCCCCCTCACCAGGCTCCGTGCCGATGACCGAGTTCTGGCAGAGTGTGGCTCTGTCTGCCACACACGGGTGAGCGCAGCCACCAAGAGCTGCAGAGACCTCTGTCTCGCCTTCATCCAAAAGGCCGCTGCTCCCACCAACGAGAAGTTAAAGTAGATGCCACCGCACACCGGTTGACAGCCTTCACGAGACAAGACAGCAAAAGCCACTGCTGCTGTGCTCTGGAGACCCTTCGTTCACTCACGCCCCTCTCCAGGTGTCCCCCCGTGCTTCCTGCTGACCCCAGCTCTCCCTGCATGTCTGTGGCCTCGAGCAGTGGCTCAGGCTGTGGCTGGTCGCTTGGCCATCTCTCTCCTCCCTTTTTGCAAGGCCTGGGCACTCCCGTCCTTTTGGCAAGGGTTAATGCCACCCTTGGGATGTTCACCTATCTCTGGGGAAGTGAGAAAAAAAAACAAAAACTCAACACCAAAAAAAAAAACCAACCCAGTTAAAAACTGGAAAAAGGACCAAGTAGACGCTTCTCTGAAGAGGACATACAGGTGGCCAACAGACATATGAAAAGATGCTCAACATCACTAATCATCAGAGAAATGCAAATTAAAACCACAATGAGATCTCTCACACCTGTCAGAATGGCCATCATCAATAAATCCACAAACAATAGTGCTGGCGAGGATGTGGAGGAAAGGGAAATCCATTTGCACTGTTGGTGGGAATGCAGACTGGTGCGGCCACTGTGGAAAGCCGTGTGGGGATACCTCAAAAAATTAAAAGTAGATCTGCGTTTTGACCCAACGATTCCACTTCTGGGAATATATCCAAAGGAACCCAGAACCCTAATTCAAAAAAACATGAACACTCCTCTGTTCATTGCAAAATTATTCACAATCGCCAAGATATGGAAGCAGCCCAAGGATCCACAAGTAGATGAGCGGGTAACACAGCTATGAGAGATTTACACAATGGAATTCTACTCGGCCGTAAAAAAAAAGAAAAATTTACCTTTTGTGACAGCACAGATGGACCTGGAGAACATTGTACTGAGTGAAATAAGCCAGTCAGAGAGAGAAGGACCAAGATGACTTCACTCACATGTGCAATCTAATGAACAAGGCGAACGATCAAGGAAAATAGAGACAGACGCGCGGATGGAGAGCAGGATGACAGCTAAGCGAGGGTGGGGGTCAGGGGTGGAGGGACTGAGCAAAAAGGAAAAAGGGCTCTTGCACATGGACGACGGTGTGGTGACTGCTGGGGCAGGGGAGCAAAGGGGACTAAATGGTGATGGAAAAGAAATGCAATAGAAAAGGGGGAGGTGGAAGCAAGCTGTATTTAAAACCAGCACCAGGAAGCTTAACCTCTTCTTGGGAAAGCTTCTCCTCCTGGGACCGGCTTTGCTGTGCCAAGTTCAGAAAGAAAAGCAAACGCGGGAGCAAGAGCCAGGCTGCCATCGGCTGGGCTGATGCACTGGTGGCAAGCCACCTGCTCCCTGTGGTGGCTGGGCAGTGCCACCACCGGGATGTCCTCCTCACCGGGGCAGCTGCACCAGTTACCTCCACTAGGCAGGACCTGAGTGGGGAGTGATAAGGTGTAGCTACTGTCACCCACCAAGAGGCCGAAATCCCAGGTTCTCTAATGCCCCAAATTGAAGCCAGTCTGAGGCCGTGTTGTTTCATTGGCCTGACTGCCCCCTCCAATGAACTGGAGATAATTCTACCTTGAACTGCTATACGATGTGGACGCTTAATTACATGACAGTGATTAAATGCCTTGAAAGGAAAAACTGCTAAAATACATAGCACCTCTCGTGAAGGCAGGTCAGAGCTCTGGCCTTCCAGCGAAGACGTCTGGATCATAATTCAAGCCACTCGAGTCGAGTGCGTGGCCTGGCATTTCTGTCTCTCTGGGGAGCAGACCGAAGACTAATCTGCCTCGTGATTTCCCGCCCTCTGTCCCGACCAGCCAAGCCTGGCACATGGTAACACTTAAGTGTTCACTCTGCAGCCACGCAGCCTGTGCCCACACCCACGCTGGTCCCTCTGTCTGCAGAGCCCTTTCCACTGGCACCCTGCCCCCTCCCTGTCTCTTCTGGTTGGCTAACGCCTACCCTCTGGCTTCAGCATGGACACCCTCTCCCGGGAGGCCCTCCCTGTCCCCTAAACACACCCCACTGCCAGCCTGAGTGAGTCCTCTCCTGCATGCTCTGTGTCCATTCCCCGACTCTGCAGCCAGGCCACAAGTGGCTTTGTTTCCCCCACAGCTCGCTCAGTGTTGGCACACAGTAGGTTCTCAATGACTACCTGGTGACTGAAGACATGCAAAGTACTTGCACTGTGATGGATAGAAAGAGGTGCATCAAGAAGGAACTAAGCCCCTTCCTTCACTTCCTGGGCCTCCGATGAAAGAAAAGTCTACAAAGGCTCTTTAGCGGACACAGGGCTTCAAGGGAATCCATTTTCAGGATCTCAGCTTCCACAATGGTCCGTTCAAGGATGTGCCAGAATAATGGTTTTCCTCCCCACTCAGCCCCTTGCACAATTGTCTTATCAGTAAACAGAAGTAATGCCTTCCTCTTACCCATCCTGGATCACCCTAGAGTGTAAACACCCTCTAGGACACCAAAGAAGGGACAATACATTCCAGAATGTATTGTTCCTGAGGACCCCCCGAGAACAAGGCAAGGAGAGCTTTAGAAATAACCCTTGAAGGGAGCAGTTCACCCTGGCACGGAACCCAGCCCCAGCCTCAACCTTCCATCTGCCCCCCGTATCCCTCCCCGTGCCTACCTGTCTCTCTGCATCACTGCACCTGCCACTCCATCTGAAGCCAGGTGCCCGCCATGTCAAGATTCAAGTTCAAAGCTGAGATGCTCATCATGGGGACTCAGAATTCTTCTGTCCGATAGTAAGTCTGACTCAGATGATCACTGTGACAGCGAGGACTGGCTTTGTCACTTTGGTTCCGTGAAGCGGATGAGACGAAATCTGCAGCTCCGAGGCTATAATAAACTATACAGGTAATATGCAATATTCAGGAAAATAAATCTTTTTAAACGATTTACAATTATAATTAAATTTTTCAGCACTTTACTTAAAATTTTGTAAAGAGATACATAGTGTTTCAAAATTCTTTTAGGGGCTGTACCAGAAAAAAGGTTATGGTCACAGCCTGATCTCACAGGCCAGGGGCACAAGAGGGCAGGAGGACCCCACCGTCTAGAGGCCGAATGAAGCCACCCTCCAGAGGTAGGATGACCCCAGACCCAGCCACCTGCAATGACAAAGAACTGGGCAGACTTGAAGAGGCCAGGAGGATGTGACATGGCACCATGTTACAGAGAGATTATCTAACGTGAATATGAGCCCCTCCTTCTCCTCCTTTCCCTTTAATGCCCATTTCGGCATTTTCAGGGTATTTCTTTGAATTTCCGGTTGTGTTTACAAAACTGAGAGAAGTAAAAGCCTCTTTTAAAAGAAAAGAAAATGTGTTCAAAAGACTAAGGAAGGAATTCTGAGACCACAAAGAGGATGAACCAAAGAAATCAAATTGACTGAAAAATTGAAAGAATTTTTAAAAGCAATGATATATTAGTTTTTATTTTCTCTAAAAAATATCTTGGAGGAAGAAAGCTAAGCTTTCTCTTGTAGGGGAGGAAGACATTTTCCTCTACCATTCTAGGTTCTTTCTGCTTATCTAATAATTAAATCAACATGAGACTGATATAACCACAGATAATAACAAATTTTAATTACATATGTATGTACAGGAACTCCACATACATCAGAGAGTCAGAAAGCCCACATGCATGAGATGTTCGGAGCCGGAAGAGTAAAATGAGGTACCCATGGTGTCCTGAGCTAAGGATGAAGAGCCCTAAGGCCTCAGTGGGGGAGAGGGTAACTCACAGGATGATAAAAAGAGCAGATGTTAAGTAATGAGAGGTTCACCCTGCTCCATAACTAGGTCATAAAATTTATCTCTGATAAGCCTTATTATGGGTTAGGTTCCTAATTTAATTCTTCAAAGTAGTTAATGGGGGAAAGGTCCAAATTTCGCTCTGCACCCAAAGGTCTCAATTGCCTTTAGCTCAAAATAATCCACATGCCAAAGTAGCATGTCTTGGGGAGGCCTGTTCTGAACCCCTGCACCCTTTAGAGGGATTCAAGAGGTCCGTGAATACCACTGACTTGGGTAGGAAAATAATTCCATCTTTATTTTCACGCACCTCCAGCCGAAACTTAGCATTTCTTTTCATTATAAACGTGGCCACCGAAGCAGAGTAGCTTGAGTCATTCCCAAAAGAAATCACAGCTCTGTTCATATCCCATTACCAAGTGCTACAAATATCTCAAAATACTTCAAAATTATGGTGGTCATTAAACCTGGGCTAGATCTTGTTATTTCATTCAACTGAAAAAGCACTCATCTACTGTGTCACAAGTGAGTTTTAACAAATATTTTGATAACTGAATATAACTATAACTGGTTTCCATTGTAATGTTATGTGTTCTGTTTATGCATATTTAAATATTATTCTGGAAAGGGGCCCATAGGCTGCCAAGGGGTCCATGGGGCCAAAAACAAAAACAAAAACCTTTAAGAACCTCTGCTTTAAAGCTACACTCTAAAACCCACTTCATAAATGTTTACGGTGACAGCGGCCTGCAGCAGCTGGGGGGAAGAAAACACACGCTGCCACACTAGAGAAATGGCAGGAGGTGAGCCAAGGACAGGAAACGCCCTGAGAGACGTGTAGGGCACACTCTGGGTCTTGGGCAATGAGCAGCCTTGTCTGTGTTTAGCAAACAGACCAGCTCGAACCGGGTGGTTATGCACACAGGCCCTACGTTCTTCTAACACCGAGACTCAAATTCTGGGAAAACCATTGGAGAAAAGTAACCCCAGTACCCCGGGTTTCTTACAAAAATCTCAAGTACCATACAGTGTTCTTATCCCAGCAAGGACCTAAGGCGGCAAAGTGAATCGGTGTCCCATTTCACAGGCTCCCTTCATTTCTGCCAAGTTCAGTGTCTAAGATGATCAGAGGAGGGTCACCAGCTTTACTCTTAACTTGCACCAGAAAATGAGCCATAAGTAAAAGTTTCAGGAAGTCAGAATGTTTGGACCTATCAAAACAGTTCACTGCGGCCTGTAGCTCAAGTTACCCACTGAAACACAGGGATTTTATTCCCGCCATTTCCCAGTGCGGAGGAAACGAGGGAAACGCATTTTTCTCAGACAGGGAGGACAAGGGGAAGTCATTTTTCTTGGGAGGCCTTGGGGAGCAATAGAAAGACAAGGAAATTGGAGGTCAGAGCTGGGCTTGAATTTGGGCCCAAGGAGAGTTAATAAACATTTCCACGTCCCCATCCCCTCATCCAGAAAATAACGCTGACCTGTCAGGTTGCAAGAGGACGGAAAGCCTACCGGCCTTGTCCTCGTCCCTTCCTTCAGAATCAGATAAAGAAAGGCAGCAAGAGATGTCTTCTCACGAGGAAAGGCTACAAAGCAAATAAGATCACAGGCTTGTTAGGAGCGAGCCTCTCCTTCTCCTTCTGTCCTCAAGCTTGAAATTCCGCAGCAACGCTGCCTGCCCCTCTCTTCTGCTGGAATTAGTCCAGGTTTCCTTTCCAGAATCGGTCTTTTCTGGGTGAGCACCTCAAGACTTGCTTACGCCGCAAAAGCAGAAGAGCTAGCTGGCAAAACCTTGTTGTAAGCTGGGTCTGCCGGGGCTCAGCAATCGGAGTCCGCAGGCCCTGCCGAGGGGCGGGGGGCTCGAGCTCCAACAGCCTTTCACTGTAGAGGAGCGAAGGGGTCCCAGGTGCGTTAACTGGGAGCAAGCAAAGTTCCCCTCAAATTCAGGCCTCACAATTTTGCCAACTTTCTATCTCCGTTGGCAAACAATAACATGTTTTTAATCATAAGATTCCTCATTACTGCCCGTATAGAAACTTTCTAACATGCAAATAAAGGCTTTAAAAGTTATAATACCACTATTGATGCAGTGAAATTAGGCACTCGTATATATAACTGGTGGGGTTATAATTTCCGTAACCTTTTTGAAAGGGAATTTGGCCATATGTACTGAGAGGCATTAAAAATACAGCGCTTGACCACACGCTTTTACTTGTGAGAACTTTCTTCCTAAAGAAACAGAGATACATAAAAAGATTTATTATGAGAATAATCTCTGAATCATTCATTCATTTTTTCAACAAATATTAAATGCCTACTATATGCCAAGCACTACTGTTATTACATATAATAACAAAGTACTGAGGGAATAAAAGAACTGTCTAATTGGAATTGGTTAAATAAATTTGGTTATGGTTGTATGACAGAATGTTATGTAGTCATTAAATACCATGTTTTTAGAAGAATCGTTGATAAGATGAAAAAATTCACATTAAAGGGGAAAGGCTAATGTCTAAGTACTATATAAAGTATAATCCCAATTTTGAAGGGAGACTCGCACACACATATACGTGCACACACCAAAATGCTAACAGGGGCTATCTCTAGGACGTCAGGTTATGAGTGATTGTTATTTTTTCATCCACATTTCTATATATCCCCAATATTCAATATTAAACAGGGAAAATTGGCTTTAAAAATTACTTTAAAAGCCATAAGCAAATACGATCACGCCTCCATCCCACATAAAACCTATCAGCAGTCCTTGCTTACTTGCTGAGGAAAGGGTCCGGTCCCTCCTCCGGCTCCATCCTCAACCGCCTGGTCCATTTCATCTCGGGAAGTCACGCCCACCTGCCACTGCAAGCACCCACAGTGGGTCCCCCTCAGGGCCTTACCCCGCAGCCTCTGGTTTTGTTCTTGCAACAGGCACTTGTGGCCGCCCCCTCTGTGCCACCTCTAGGCACCACGGACACCACAAGGGACAAGGGACAAAGTCCCCAGCCTTGTGGCGTTCACGTTCCAGTGGAAGGACACGGGTCATGAACACATACACAAGAGGACCTGTGGTGCATTGGTTCCTTCATTGCTGTTCTAACAAATGACCACCGACTTAGTGGCTTAAAGCAGCACAAAATCATTCGTGGACAGTTCTGGAGGTCAGAGGTCTTACAGACCTCTGAAAACAAGGTGTCAGCAGGGCTGGCTCCTTCTGGAGACACCCGTGAGGCCTAGGACATGTTTGTTTAGCTCGACTAGTATGTATTGAGCACCTACTGTGTGCCAGGAACTGTGCTAGATGCCAGAGGTACACAGGGGCGCAGACAGACCCATTTTCTGGGCTCACAGACGTAGCATGAAATGCAGAGAGTAGAAGGGACCGGGCCCAGAGGCTGAGCCTCACGTGCTGTGGGCAACGTGGGCGTGTGATTTACCCCAGAAAGCACCTAGGCCAGAGCTCTTGCGTTCCCAGCTTTAGTGTAATTTTGAGAAGCCAGTACTTTCTTAAGATCTCCCTGATTTTCCATGCAGGCTTCCACTGACAGGTGTACTAGAGTGCATCTGCAAAACCTGCGAATGCACAATTCTGCTCTCATGCTTCCGGGGGCACTTCACGACACCCATGCAGCTCTGTCACCGAATGTGCTTGTAGCTGGTGGGCAAAGCATCCAGGATCAGAGCAGAGCCAGCAGAGTGGGCTCTCAGGAAATTCCCACTTTCCCCTCACTTAGTGCATCACGCTTGGTCCCGGCTGCCGCTCTGAGATCCTGTTTCCTGGGGAGACTCTGCTCTTGGCTCTGAGGCGGACGTTGATAGGACACCAAATTTCTCTGCCTTCCAACAAGGTAAGGGGCACAGGGGTGCCGTCCGCTTCTCTCCCTTGGGAAAGGGGACAGCGAGCCTCCTCTGATCGCCTTTGTTCGGATGCTGTCCTCTCGGATGACCAGCGAGGCCACTGACAGAGCTGCGGTTCGAGCCTTGCTTGCCTTTCACTGTGGAGGGGACCGCGATGGCTCTGGTCCAGGCACCGGTCAAGTGGCCATGACAATGAATGTGGGTACAGGGGCGCACAGAGCGATCCAAGCAATAGATGTCCTGGTCTTGCCCAGAAGGCCCTAGGGCCACCTCTCTGCCACCTGCGTGACATGTCTCAGCTCAGCCCCGTGCCTCGCCGCTGAGCTCTGACCTCCTCCTGCGTGGCGTGCGGCCTCAGGGTGGCCTCTTCTCTCTGAAGTGCAGCTTAGATTTTCTTTCCTGCCTGTGTGTCCAGGGCACCGGTCGGAGTTCAAGAATGATGGGTGACATGGCCATGGGATTTGCGAGGATCAATCTGGCCTACTTAGCAATTTAAATTTGGTTTTAAGTCATAAAAGGGCTATAAAAACCTTACGCTAAATAAGGAAAACTATCCCATTCGAGGGCCTAATCCCCGGCCCGTTCTGCTTCGCTTCGCTCTCCCATTATGCGTGTATAATACAGTACGGGTTCCATTGAGTCCTTCCTGTTTTTACACTTATTCTTGCTTCACTGACTTTATCATCGGCAAAATTTTGCAGCTTTTTTTTTTTTAACACGGCCATAAATACTATTCAATTCAACAAATGCATACAAATGGTTTCCATTAGAATTTTAATCTACCCTCAAAATAAAGACAGGCTTAATATAAATCTTTTTAAATTACCAGAACATAAATTCAGACGGGGACAGCTGCACGTAGTCTGCGCCCAAGGGGTCACAGCCTGCTGTCCTCGCTCATAAATTAATTGAGGTCTCTCGCTGCTGTAAACGAACAGTGCATCCTAGAAAGATCGTATCTGTCAAGATTGCAGATTGGTTCCCCTTAGACTTTGTAAAAGTCACAGCTTACAATACCTTCATTATGCCTATGAGAATGGCTGTCTCCCCAACTGGAAAGAAATAGGTGTTTTGTTCTGTTGGACCAAGATTTACAGAAAGCAATTTTCCTCCATGTAGGCGATATGACAATCCTGCTGGAAAAAAATGTCATTTCACAACTTTCATTTCATCACCTTTTTTTTTTTTTTTTTTTTTTACTTCTAGATGTAGATTCTCTCCTCGGTGTGAATGGGCGGCAGTGACATTTAATGGCTAGGCGAGGTAGTCACTGGTGAGCAGAAGCGCCTTTTCTGGGGGCTCGGAGGCTGTTGGGAATGTCCCAGCATCCGCCAGCGCGAGGGGTGAATGAAGGAACGCCTGAGCCCCTTGGGCCCTCACACCCACGTGAACTTGAGAACTCTTAAGAGTATTGACAGCCTCGCTCAAGCAGTTGAAGGCGCCTCCATTTCCCGTCACCTCAGCACACCCGCTCTGTCCTTGGCCAACGCCGGCAAGCTCTCAGGACAACTGAAGGGCAGAGTTTGGGCTTAGCTCTTTTCTTTGCTTTTTTTTCCCCATTTCCTCATGTCATAACCTAATGCTGTTCTAACAGAGCTTCTGCATATTAAATTGCCTTTTAGCAACCAGGAAGGAGTGGCGTGATCTGTGGAGAAAAGGCCCCTCATGCAAATGTATGACGGTGACACTGCCCCATGGAGGAGAAAGGACAAGAGAAGCCAGGAGCCCAGGGGTCAGTAAACCCCAGGAAACGTCACTCTTACAGCCACTTCTCTCTCCTTGAGTCAAGGGCCGCTATTCCCGTCTCCTCGCCCACAGCAGCCCCGCCCCAGGCCTGTCACCGCCTGTTCTCTGGGCCATGGTTGGTGACAAGGCTGAGGAAGCCGGAGGAGCATGTGGAAATGCTTTGGGGTCCGAGAGCTGCAGACGAGGCTTCCAACCTGGGTGGCCACTTCGTGCTCTGGGTGGGGTGGGCAGGGCTGGCAGGGCCTCTAGGAAGCTTCGTGGGGCATCGTGGCTAGGGGCTGAGAAGGTTTTTGCAAGTCCTCCTACAAAGGATGATCTCTAGCCACATAAAGTGGCGTAATAGCCTCTTCGCTTTGCTTCGTGGTGCTGGCTGTGTGAGTGCTTATTTCTTGATTCTGAGCCCATTTGCTTTCCATTAGCAGTAATCCCAAGCCTGCAAAACTCCAATTACGAAGTGATAATAGAAATGCCGTTCCGCCTGGAATTCTCTGGCACACGGGGGCCAGCGCGGCCCGGCTTCCACGCGCAGCCACTTTGCAATCATACTTATGCCACCAGAGCAAGGCCACTGGCCAAGCCCTGGGAGGAAGACCCCCCAGGGGAGGTCACGGCAGTGTCTGAACTTCAGGGTCCGAGGGAGCTGATAAAACAGGAAAGTTGTTCCCGAGATCGTCCAGGACGCGAGGCAGAGAAGTCACGTGGAGAGGAACGGAGCCACGAAGCGGGACACTGTCTATGTGCCTCTTTGAAGTCGGGGGACGGAGTAGTGGCAGAGAAAGAACAGGGTGGGGGTTAAGTCAGATGGGGCAGTTCACAACCTCACACAAACTGATGAGAAAATCCACCCTCTATGGGGCCCCTGGTGACCACTTAGAGGCAGAGGAAGCTATTTCATTTTTTGTCTTTGTTTTTTATTGTGGTAAGAACACACAGCACAAACACACCACCTTAACCATTTCTAAGCGTACAGTTCAGTTGTGTTAAGTTGATTCACTTTGGTATGCCACCAATCTGCAGAATTTGTTATCTTACCCAACTGAAGCTACATCCATTAAATAATGTCCCATTCTGCCACCCCAATCTCCAGCCCCTGGGAACCACCAGTCTACTTTCTGTCTCTGTGCATTTTAACTACTCTAGATACCTCATTTGAGTGCCATCACATGGTATTTGTCCTTTTGTGATGGGTCTATTTCTCTTAGCATAATGTTTTCAAGGTTCAGCCATATTATAGTATGTGTCAGGATTTTCTTCCTTTCTATGGCTGCATGATATTCCATTATACGTATAGACCACATTTTGTTGATCCTTTCATCCATGGACGGACCCTTGGGTGGCTTCCACTTCTTGGCTGTTGTGACTAACGCACATGAACGTGGGTGTGTGTTTTACAAAGGAGACCTGCCAGGCATTACAGCAGCACTTGGATGCACCCATCTGCCCCATAAGCCCATGGGCTGTCCCGGAAAGCACTGAGCACCCTTTCTTTCTCCTACGCTTCCTGCCCTCGGCACCAAATCCCCTACATCCTGATTAGCGTGGTTCTTGACTTCTTTCTTCCCAAGGCTCCTATCCCTTGAAATGTCTCTATTTTTACCAATTTCAGGCCTTCCAGGATAACTACCTTTTCTCCACGACTTCCTCAACCTTAAAATGCCTCTCCACCCTTAGCTGGTTTCACTCTGAAGCCTTTCTTCTTCCAGTTCTTTCAACTCAAAGATCCTCTTTTAAATCCTCTAGAAAGCAAAGCTTTGTCTAATTGTTCTGTAGTTCACACCCAGGTTTCAACAGATTTCCACAGGACCAAAGATCACTGGGTATGTAGGTGATCCTGATCTTCCTGTTGGTGATTTTTGTCCCTTAGCTCATCTGTCTGTACACCTGTCCACCTGGGAAAACTCACAGTTCATTACCGTTGCCATCGAGCAAAACCGTGAAGAGTTTCTCACCTGGGCCAAGTTATCCTAACGGTGTGTTGTCTCTAACAACAAAATGTAGCAAAGAAAACGGTACCCGTGCCCTTCCCCTCTGACCCCTTCACACTTTTCTGAGTGGTTTCTTAGAGTGTTCATTGTGGCACCAGCCACAGCTTTTTCTTTTCTCCGATTTTAAAAAAAAATTAATAGACTTTATTTTTTTTAAAACAGTTTAGATTTCAGAAAAATTGAGAGTACAGAAAGTTCCATATTACTCCCTCAATTCTGTCCTCTCAACACACACACACACACACAAATTCTCTTATCTTTAACATCTTGCATCAGTGTGGCACATTTGTGACAACCAATGATCCATATGGATACATGATTATGACGTAAAGCTTGTAGTTTTCATTCTTGGTGCTGCACGTTCTATGGGTTTTGGCAAATGTAACGCAGAATAGTTTCGCTGCCCTAAAAATCCCCGGTTCCCTGCCAAGTCATCCTCCCTCCCTCTAACCTCTGGCTCCAGCCATGTTTAAAATCACACTTTGGACCAACCCTCATGAGCTTTCTCAGATATGTTTGGTCTTACGTGTCCTTGCTTAAATCCAAAGGGACAGAGAGGGGTGTCTGCAGGAAGGAGGGGACTCTGGTTTTCCTGCCGAAGTGTCTGCCTGAGAGAGGCCACACGCCAGGAGACCAGAGCAGTGAGCTGAGGTGCAAATCCTTTCTTGTGTCATTGTGGGAAAAATTGTTAATTGCAAAAAAAGAGGGGTGTGCATTCTTCTGACGTGCCATTCCAAAAGGATGGAATGCAAATAAATGTTCATTAAGTGAAAATAATTGTATTTAATGTGCTAGATGATCAGATTTTTTTTTCTCCATACAGTTCTCAGTCATGATAAGCTCTCCCCAAGCCTCCGTGGAACTAGGCCCTCAGCCCAGCCCTCCCGGAATCATTCCCCTGAGCAGAGGCCACAGGACGCTGGCAGGTTTCTCTGTCTTAAGGGACAGCCCTTGTAGGACTGTCTCTTAAGGGGGACAGAAGAGCTCTGGGCCCCTGACGCGTTCTGGTGCCTGGGCTCCAAGCCTGCCTATGCCCAGGTTACCTGCCTAATAATCCAGCCCCTCACCCTGGCAGGTCCCCTCTCCTGGCTCTGCCCTGGTGATACTGGGGCCCTGTCATCTGCTGACAGGCCTCCTCCTGCTTCCCCACTGCCCGTGTAGGTCTCCCACTCCTGGCGCACCCCACTGGCTCCTCTGAGCCTCCTGTCACCCCGCCTCCAAGCTGGTCCCCTGCCTCACTGACCGTCGCTTGGAAGCCAGTGGCTCCGCCTCCCTCCACCCTCACTGTGCGAGTGTGAGTCCACATGCACTGCTTGATTCTCGCCCCGGGCCTGGCTCTGTCTCCAAGGCTGTAGCTGACCTGTCCCCCCAAGTCCCTGTCCCACCCCGGGAGAGGGTCCGGGTCCAGGGCCCAGCACTTCACAGTCTGCCTCTGCTGCAGGTGGCCTGACCACCATCAGCTCTACTCCAGGACAAGAGCCCCTGGGGACCGCTGTGTGGCACAAGTGGGGGACATCATTCACAGAGACACCATCGGACGGTGCTCCTGGGAGCCGCACAACCTGGTCCCTGGTCCAAGCTGCCACCAAGGCTGGAATAATCGAGCAGTGGAACTTCACGCTGCTCGGCGACCTGCGACATTTCCCCTGCGCCCCTAAAATGGGAAAGGGAGCAGACTTCCCTAAATTACAGAGAACTTTTCTGACCAAGACTTCCATAGGTCAAGTTCATCTCCTTATTCCATGAGTCATTTAATCCCTAGTGATTCAGAACCACTGGGGGCTGGGCCCTGTTCTAGGCAGGAGAGAGTCAACGAATAATAAGAGAGACCCAGCCCTTGCTATCTTGGTCGGAGACAAGCAGGAAATAAAAAGAGCAAAAAGACAAAATAGCGACAGATGGAAAGTGATACAATAGACCACTGGGGGTGGGACTCACGGGAAGGCAGGAAGCTGGGGTAGCTGTTAAGACCTGAGCTGGGAGCAGAGACGGAAGGGGCTGGGGGAGGGAGCTCCCATCCAGGAAGAAGAAACAGCAGGTGCAGCAGCCTTGGCTGCGGAAGGAATGTTCAGGAAACAAAACAGGCCGGCGAGGCCAGAGTATCAAGAGCAGAGGGTCAGGGTGCAGAGTGCAGTGCCCCTACCTGCCGGGCTCCAGCCTCAGCTTCATGACCCTTCCTTTGCCCGGGTGGCTGAGCCCAGTACCCTGGCCTCGGGGTCGGGAAGCCTGCCGTCCTCATCACGCTGCTCCCACCTCTAAAGCCTGGCTAAGGCCCGTGCCCGCATGCTCCTTATCGACAAAGCAAGAACTGAAGGCCCGATGACTAAACGCTCCTGTTCTCCAGCACGACGAGGCCAACCACCCCAGACTCACTCAGATCGCCAGCACTCGGAGTGTCAGGATGCCAAGCCCGCGTTTCAAGAGCCTCGGATCTTCCCCGGCGAACCTGCTGCCGTTCCCGGGAGTGGAAACCTGCCAGCCGCTGCCCAGGGACACTGACAACTCACTTGGCGGGTGAGCAGTGTCACGGTCGTGTCCAAGAGAGGACAGGCAGGAGGAGAGAGCGCGAACAGGCAGGACGCCCACTCCCAGACAATGAAGCTCGGAAGAGCCCTGCCTGAGCTGCAGCCTAAATTGAAACATCATCCCAGTCCAGCGGAGTGATCGCCCTACAGCAAGTCGGCCAAGCGTCAGACAGGCGGCCCGTGGCGGCGGCTGACTCCCGACGCGGCCAAAGCGCTGAGTGCTCGGGAACCACCCCCCGGGCTGAACCGGCCAGTCCCTTACTCAGTTACCTGGGCTTTCCAAGGCGGCAGGTTGCCCCTCCCTGGAGGGTCAAGGGACTGAGACCCACACCCCGGGGCCTGGAGCTCTGGCTCCGCTCACCGCACTTACAGCCCAAGAGACAGTTCAGGCAGGGGGTTTCGCGGTAGAAACAGCCGGCCCCTCTGTGCCGGACACCTGTCCTGGGCGAGACAGCACCCTGCTGCTCTTAAATCGGGCGCTGCTGCTGTTTGGTAGGGACCTTCTAGTTGGGGGGGGGGGGTTCTACATCGTGATGCTGCTCAGTCCCTCTTTCCCCTGAGTTTCACCAGCACAACTGCATTGCAGACCCTGATTCGCGGCCACCTCCCCTTTTAAAGAAATTAGCAGCTGCCAGTGAGGTCTGAGCTTCACGGTGGACCGGCAAGGGCTGGGTTTACTTCTACGTGAACCTGTCGGGCTCTTTTCTTAAGCCAGCTTCTCTGGGGCGTCCGGGGTGGCCCCGCCTGCCTCGTCAGCACCGCTGGGTGTTTAGCGGGAAAGAGAGGGGTGGGGTACAGCCGACCTCATTGCCTGCCCTTGGTCTGTGATATTTGTGGGCTAAATGGAAACTCCTTCCCCAATGCCCTGCTTCCCCTCAGAGCCAGGGCTGCTGGCATTAGGGCAAATCAACTCTATTCCCCGCTCCAATTCCGGCTCCTCTACTAGCAGGAAAGAATCGAGGTCACAAAGCAGAAGGAGAAGAGGCTCACAGTGTGGAGTTTCTTCTAAGTAATACTTCTCTGATTCATGTTATTAAGAAATTAAATAGTTGATCCATTTGGACTCTCATTAATAGATATTAAATGGTTGCTTATTATAAAAATGTCCATAAATCATTAGGTTTTTAAAAAATTAACCACCACATGGCTAGCAAATTAAATTTAAATAATTAAGTCTGATATTCCGAGAGAGGGCTCACAGGGGGTGGTACATTAGAGAACCTGTTTTTATTTTGTTTGGTCTTAAACAAAAGGAACCCGTGCTGACTGCTGGCTCAAGCCTCCCTGGCCCCCTTCCAGAAAGCAGGGAGCTGCTGCGAGGCAGCTGACCGGGCGGGATGGCAGTTTGGAGGGTGGCCCAGCTACCTGGGCCGCCAGGCCGAGTTTGCGACCTCAGCCACGCTAGTCGTCCCTCTAACTAGCTGCGCTAATCAGTGCCCACATGTGTTGTGCAGGTGTGGATGGCTCTGTCGCTCATCGCCTCTTCTGGGGCTGCGCAGGTAATTAAAAGCTCTGGCTCTACCCCGAAGATGGCCCATCATCCTCACCTGGAATTAGAAAAACTCTTGTCCTCGCTCTATGAAAAGGAGCAAGAAACAAGAAGGCCCTGGAGTGTGGAGCAAGTGCTCACTGGAGCTCAGAGCACACCTTGCAGCAGCTCGCCCGGCCCTGGTAGACCAGGGCTGAACTTTCCGCCTTTGGAAATAAGTTGTGTGAACTGACCCAGTTCACTGTCCCTTTCTGACATTTTAACACAGGGGCATTAAGTAAGAGTGTCTGTGGTCTTCCGCTGCACGAAACTATCAGACGGTTACAGGCGTTCAGCCGCACACAGTAAGCTGAGAGCCCGGTATATATCCAGGGTTCCTGTTTTCTCTTAAAGTGATGATATTAACCGCACTTTGCATACTCACTGAACTTTACAGGAGGTGAAATTACAGGTGAAAGGGAAATGATCAATTCTTTAAAAAAAAAAATCTCAGACAACGTCGCGCAGGCCAAGAAAGAGAGAGGGGTTCCAAACAGTGGTTCCAAGTGCTGATCAGGCAGATGTCACCCTGTCACCTAGGGCGGCAAATTCAAGCAGTGGGCAACAAAAAATTTTAAAGCATGCAATACCTGACTCTTTAGTCAGGGACCTTGACCTCTATCCCCTTAGACTGTCAAATTAAGAAAAATGACAACAGCCAACACACCAATAGCTGTCTGGTGTGAATGAATCAAAATTACACCTATTGTTATTTGTCAGATTGGCAAAAAATACATTCTGGGGGTGCCACAAAATTTTAGTAATTAGTTTATGCTTGCCAAGAGATGGAAAAGGTTGAAAATCGCTGATCTAAGGCAGCGGTTCTCCAACATGGTCCTGCGTACTCTTTTAGGGGGTCCGTGCTGGCAAAACTATTCTCGTTACACTGCTGGGGTGTTATTTGCCCGTCAATGTATTGACATTTGCACTGAGGTGACAAAGGTGGTGGTGGGTACCATGCTGGTGCACAAATGGAGGAAGTGGCACCAACACGTGGGAGTACTTGTCACCACCTCACACTCAGGAAGAAAAAAGGCCACTTCCACTGAAGATTGTCCTTGCGAAGCCTGAGCAATGTATGAGTTGTACTAAGTCTGCGCCATCAAGTCTTCCTAACACTCCGGGAGGAGACGGGAAGTCCGGCCCTGGCTTCAGGAAAAGCGTGTGCCCCGTTGTCAGAACCGAGAGCCCAACTAGCCTCTCAGTTCACCAAACGCCATTTTTACTAGAAAGAAGGACTAACACACCATGGGTTCGCAGGTTTGGGTGTATGACAAACTTTTCTCAAAAATGAACAAAGTAAGTCTATCACTTCAAGGATAATGAAATGAGGCAACTTGCACTTTCGAGATAAATTTAGAGTTTGGAAAACCTTGTTATCTGGCACCGTGAGCTTGACAGCCTCCAATACTTAGAAGATTTTTTTCCTAATGAGATCAGCTGTGCTATTTACCAAAGTGATTTTTGGGATACTGTATAATGAAACGTGTCAACATTTGGAAGAACTACATAACTCAGTGAAGGATTATTTTCCAAATGATATCATATCATGCATGAGTAAAGCATCAATTCAAAGTACAAGATAGACCCATGGATCTTAATGTAAGATCACAGGAAATATTCCTTAACGTGGTTTCAGATGTCACATGGCAACTGATCTTTAAGAAACTACCATTCATCAAGTTGCGGAGTGGGATCAAAGGAAAATATTTACAATTTTCTGAAAAGGCTATTAAAACACTCCTCCTTTTTCTAACTATGTATCTGTGTGTTGCTGGATTTTCCTCATATACTTCAACCAAAATAACATATCACAACAGACAGAAAGTATTCCCAGAAATGAGAATTAATGATTTTCTGTGAATCCAGGCATTAAAAAGAGTTTCAAAAAGGTAAGACAGTGTTACTTCTTTTCTCTAAATATTTTTTGCTGTCCTGGAAAATAGTTATTTTTCATACAAATATGTTATTTATGTTAGCACATAAAGGAGTTATTATTTTAAATCAGCAATTTTCTACCTTCTTCATCTCATGGCACACATAAACTAATTACTAAAATTGCACAGCACACCAAAAATTATATTTTTTGCTGATCTGACAAAAAAGAATAGGTATAATATTGACTTTTAAAAAACATAATAATAGTAATTAGCTACCCTTTTTGCTCCAAAGGGACTTTTTAAAAAATCAGGTGCCGCCTTGATCAGTGCAGCTCAGTGGGTTGGGCATAGTCTCACAGAGGGAAAGGTCATTGGTTCAATTCCCGGGCAGGGCACATGCCTGGGATGCAGGATTGGTCCCCATTTGGGGTGTGTACGGGAGGCAGCCAATCGATGTTTCTCTCTCACATCAACATTTCCTTCCCTTTCTCTCCCTTCCCCTCTCTCTAAAAATAAATAAATAAAAAATCAGGTGCTTATACTTGTAGATAAGCATTTCTGGTGTCAAGAATTAACCAATGAGATGCAATCATATTATGCGACATGAGCGATAAGATGCAACTCTATTATATGACCTATGTATTTACAGTTCAAGGCAGGGCATTCACACCAGATGGCTCTTGTCATGTTACCTGTTGTCATTATTTTACTTGACAATCTCCGGGAAAAGAGGTCAGTGTCCCTGACTACATAGTCAGGCATTGGCGTGTTTTAAAAATTCTTGCCGCGCACAGGCTGAAAATCGCTGTTTTAAATGAATTAAAATGTTTTTTTAGATTTCTGTTTAAATTTCTAATGTGACAAATATCAATAGTGGTGACTTACATAAACAGAACTGCTTTGGGGGTCCACAATAATTCTTAAGAGTGTAAAGGAATCTTTAAACCAAAAAGTTTGAAAATTCCTGCTTGTACAGAAACTTAGCCTGAGGCAGCAGGAGAAAGGGGCTCTGGTGAGCGGCAGCAATGAGGCACGACAGCCAAATGTCATCCCAGACCCTAGGCTGGAGCCTGTGCTGAAAATGCCACAAAATATATACACATATTGGGTCCACTGACAAAATTGGAACAGGAGTGGTAAAGCGTTGCTAATTTTACTGAAGTCGATAAGTATACTGTAGTTTTATATAGGAAAATATCTCTATTCTTGGGAAACACACAATGTATTTAGGGGCCAAAGGCCATGATGTAATCTACCTTCAAATGGTCTGTGTGTGGGTTTCTTTTTTATAGTTCTGCCCAAGAAACTAAGACTTTCTATACAGCACTTTGAAAGTCAATGCAAATATCATGTTTCAACTCAACAAATGCTGTAACACCTAGTATGTGAAAAGCAGCTGAGTAGAAATTGCGTAATTAGGCTGTTATGCAATTTTCCATGCAAGGTGTGTACTTATGGCCAATATCACTACAGTCATGAGTCATTTGATGGGGATCCATTCTGAGAAATGTATCGTTAGGCAATTCTGTCATTGAGTGACTGTCGCTTATAGAAACCTAAATGGTACAGCCACACGTAGGTTACATGGTAAACCACTGTCGTACATGCAGTCTCTCATTGACCCAAATGTCATCATGCAGTGCAAGACTGTACCAACAGGTGTCACAAACCCCTTCTCCCATGCGGCCTCCACTCTAGAACTGGGAATGCCATGCACCCTGACAGCCTCTCGTGCAGCTAAGGGTGCCCATAAGATCCACATGTGGCCAATGAGACATAAAAGAGTATTTTCTAGAAGCTTGCTGAGAAAGGGGCAGGCAAGAGGAGAGAAGCCTCATGTCCACCCCACCTGCCATCTCCTTCTTCGTTCATTTCATGAGGACACCTGGAGCTTGAGAGAACAAGCTTGAAGACATACTACTAAAGACAGCCAAGTGAAAATAAATACAAAGCTTATGCCATTGCTGACATCACTGAGCAGCTGAACCAGCTCCGGCGAATGCTCACCTCTGCACTTACTATGTGAGAAAAATGTACTATTTGTTTAAGCCGCAGCAAAGTGTCTGCTACAGCTGCCTCAGTGACTGATGCTCGCTTATTTGGAAAAACCTGGGGAAGGAAAGAGAGAAGAATAAACACAAAGGCTGCACGCCGTGCGCCGCTGTGCAAAGAGAGCAATTCCCTAACCAAATCCATTCTAAGCCTGGGCCAAATGGTATTTTTAACGATACCAAAGACAGAACAATTTTCGTTAACAAAAGTTAAAATAGAGAACCCCTGCCACAGTAAGCATTTTGTGGTGATTTAAGCCTCGAAAAGGTCAAGACATCCTCTAACGCGATGGGTTTAAATGGCAACATCACCTCCAGGTGTCTGCCGAAAGTAGGTATGATTGCCAAATTCCTAATTCAAAACCACATATAAGAATGCTTTAACTGAAGCATGGAAGTTAAAAATAAGACATTTAAATAGCAATCTCCCTTCTCCCTCAAAGATTAATGTGCCCACTACTCCTGATGCTCACAGAAAGATTTCTTTCCCTTACGTTCTATGTGATCTTTTTTCCCCAAGCCGTTCGTGAGGAAATCAACACGGAAAAAAACAATTTAGGAAGTTGGCTTCCAACCAGCTACCTCACTGAATTAGAGTGCAATTGGGTTTATAACCTTTAAATGGGAATATAAACCACGTGTATCGAACACCTCTGCATGGCATACCGTGCAAACCTATGGGTGGGGTGGGGGCAGGAGGGGACAAAGATATTCGAGACACACACAGGCTCTGGTGGAGTTCATCATCTCGTTAGAGGAAAAAGAGATCAATGAGAAAAGTTCAATGAAATGTCTCAATAATAGTTCTAGACAGTAGCAGAGATGTCAGCAAACAGTGCATGATTTATTGCCAAAAAGACTGTGGCTGACAGGAATTGCTGAAGGATTCCAGAGAGAAACAGATCACCTCACGCAGAGGGGGGCCTGCGGGAGGCTTTAGAGAGAGCAGGGTCCCAAGTCCGTCTCGAAAGATGCATCCAAACCTGCGGGTGGACAAAGGAAACACTTGAACAGCCTTCTAAAAGAAGGGCTGTTTCATTTTCTTCAAGGTGAGAAATCCCCTGGGATGTTCGGGTGCCTGTGTAGGGAGGGGGCAAGGCCCAGGAGGTTACTTGCTGCTGGTCACAGAGGAACTTGACATTCAGAAGGGACCGGCTGCCCAAAGGTGAAGGGAATCCAAGAGTCTGCCAGTGGATGCACAGATGAACGGAAGGTGGCGTACAGCGGAATATGAGTCCATCTTCAAAAAGGAGGAAAGTCTGACAATGTGGGTCAACAGTGAAGAGATGAAGCGAGGTGAAATAGACCAGTCACAAAGAGCAAGTTCTGTGTGGTTCCACTCACACGAGTCATCAAATTCCCAAAGACAGATGTTGAATGGTGGTGGCCGGGGGCCGAGGGGAGAGGGGGTTCAATGAGCACAGAGGGTCATCAGACGAGCAGAGCTCCCAACACGGATGGCGGCGACGGATGCCGAACAACGTGAACGTGCTTGACGCCACTGAGCTGCGCACTTAAAAACAGTTAAGATGGCAACTTTCATGTTATGCGTATTTTACCACATTATAAACATATATATTTAAAAACAGAGAGAGGGAGAAAGGCAGCAGGAAAGCGAAGATACAGGCTGGGGTTCATGAGGGAGCACAGAGCTCGAGAGAAGACTGGGCAATCGGCCGCCAGGGGTAAGGGTCACACCTCGGTCCGGCTCCACCTAGTAATTCCACTGCCCAGGGGTGAGCAGGTGGGCTACCCAGCCCCTCCTCCAATTTTCTTTGGAAATACTGAACTTTTTACAATTTAATTAAGACTCTTAAAATCTTTTTTAAATTTCTGAACTTGGAAATGAGTAGCCGCTGGGCACCTGCAGGCGCTCACTTGACTCCTGCCCTCCTCCGCCCACTGGCCTTGCTTGGATGTGGGCACTGACAGTAGACAACTCGGCCTCAGACAAAGCAAGTGCAGGGCACGTCTGCTTGGCACAGGCAGGTGGAGGCTGCTGGCAAAGTAAGGAGGCTGGCAAGGTCGGGCTTTGTTCTGGGTTCCTGGGCCCGATTTTGACGTTGAGGAGAGGGGATGACCTGACCCACCAACACCAAGCACTGCTCAGGACACCAGGTGGGTGTGCTGCCGTCGGCTCAACCCTGACACCGCCCACCCAGAAGTAGCTTCAGTTCCCACAAGTAAAGGGCTCAGTCCTACGAGACTGCCCCCTCCGCCACTCCAGAGGCCCTTTAAGAGCCCAGTACCTCTGGTCACCTGTACCTCTGACTAGGTCAGAGTTCCCACAACCTTCTTCTAGCATTTTCTGATGCCAACTGAAGATCCAGGTTGTTACTTCTACTGCCAGAGCAGCTCAGATACTGAGAGAAACCTTTTACGTACTCGATGACCAATTTATTGTAAACAGACCTAACTCAGGAACAGCCAGATGGAAGACGTTATGTGCACATGGTGAGGTTTGGGAACGAGTACGAAGCTTAGATTCCCCAAATCTCCATGTGTTCACTGATGCAAGGGTCTCTGGGGCTTGTCCTTTGGGGTTTCTATGGAGGCTTTGTTACACAGACCTGATTGATCAAATCATTGGCCACTGGCTGTTGATTCAACCTCCAGCCCCTCTCTCCTCTCTAGAGGGGGGTGGCCTGGGCCTGAAAGCTTCAACCTTCTAATCACATGGTTGGATCTCTTGGCAACCAGCCCCCATCCCTAGGTGGGGATCCCACAGGCACCTAATTGACCTACCAAGAAACACCTTTATCACTCTCATCACTCGGGATATTTCAAAGGTTTTAGCTCTGTGCCAGAAATGGGAACAGAGATCGAATATATGTATTTCTTAATACAAATCAGAATATCACGGGCTCCGCGTAACTCACAATTCTATTACCTCACCACGTACACCCACCCTAACTCTGAAGCAAGAACCCTTGGAGAATCACCTGAGGCCCAGGTAATCTTACCTTCTAGTAACACGTGACTTTAGACGCCTCCAACAGTTCTCACAGGAAAACTGGGCTACCTCTAGGTCTTTTCAGAACTCTTGGACACCCCCATTTAGTTTAAACTTGGTAGATAAGCCTTTTCCTCGAAATATGATCAGGATTATCGTGCCTGTCTCCACAAATGTGATCTGTCATTTTCATCGCCACGGTTCTCTGACAGCAGGTGGGTCTGCAGAGCCCTGGGTTGTTGAGGACCGGTCCTCCCAGTACTGTAAGCCAGTCTCCTGGCTAATGAATTAATTCCTGAAGCTACCATTTTTAGTGACCTTCCTTTAAAAAACAAAAACAAGTGAACTATAACCATTAAAACTTCTTCCCAGTGTTACTGTACAAAAACGATCGCCCTGCTTTCTTGTGCTTTCTGCAACAATTGATTCTTCAGCCTAAATATTTTAAATCTGCAGGTAGATGTCACATAGGAACATCAAACATTATGCCTGACACATGGGAAATGTGGGCCATTGGTCACACAAGCCAAAATGTTTATTCAAGCTCTTCTCCATCTTTCCCTGGATACCTGTTCCCTTACTTTGCTCCATCTTTAATTTGGGAAAAGGTGGCTAATACAGTAGATTCCTTTCGTGGCTGGGCCTAGTTGGGCTTCATAAGTCTGTAATGGCAGACTTGACCAAAAAAAAAAAAAAAAACGCAAAGCATAAAATGTGTCAGGGAAAACGGAATTCCTGTCATTCACTCACAAATTTTGCCTTTTCATCATAGTTCTTCTACCAATAACAGTTCAGTGAAAGACGGTTTCCTTATTGTCATTTACTAGCCATGACAGGCAGCAATGCACCTTGCAGATACCATCTCCCTGGGCCACAGTCCCAGCACTGCCTGCAGGGCGGGAGACGGCTGCGAACTCTCCTTCTGGAGTGCTTGCCCCAAAGGCAGCAGTTCAAAGCCAACCTCTGGTGCCTGGAACACTGACGCCGGCAGAATGCTCTGGACAGGAAGATTCCGCTACTGTGACTGACGCCAGAAACGACGATACAATTACTTACACTGCAGTCACAGGGAATCGAGGGCAGCAATCCAGTCTGCGCATGGAAGCAGCGCCACGGCACACACAGCCCCACCACAGACTGTGACAGATGCACTTCCTTCTCAGCGCAGACCCTTCCTGTTAACCTCCTCGCCCCCCCTTCCCGATTTTTTTTCACTAAAGCTCAATGCCAAAAAAATGGGACAAAATAAAAGAGTATCAAAATTACATAAATTAGATACCCCGCTGGCTGATCAGCCCCCAGATGTATTCACAAATGTGACATAACAATAATCACACACTACTTTCTGACAGGGCTCACAACTCACAATTTGTAGCAACATAAAACTCTAATGTATTTTCTGTCTAAAGTATCTTTATTGATTTCTTTCTTCCACAAACATTCTGGTATATGCATTTTGGAGCAAACCGAGGGACAGGGGTTTGGAAAAGGTATGAGAGAAAACAATGAGGAGAGAAGAAAGATTCAGTAAAATAATACAGCGAGAGAAGAGTGGGAGAGCCAGACTGCAGACTGAAGTATCATAGGAGCGATCCATTGGGTGGCCCTGTTGGCCTATGGGGCGGCCACACCTAAGACGTCGATGTGCAGAGGCACAGGAGGGGGAAGTAAGAGAACCTTCCACTGTCTTCAATGTGGTCCATAAAACAGCGCCACCTATCAGTCCCGGGAGAAGAATGCAGCGCCAGGGTCTCAGACGGTTCTCTAACCATTAAAACACATGTAATGTGCTTCCCAGACAATGCAGAAATGACTGAAATGGAGAATCAAGCATATAATTACAAGATAAAAATGAACATACTTCAGCGGGGGAGGTTTTAATAAGATTTTAATAATGTTGGTAAGGAGCCAAATTACAACATGCCCCAGAATATGGAGCACAAACCCTCGGAGACAGAATAAAAACTCATAAAAACGTAAGAGCACCTTAAAACAGTAATAATCTTTAGGATAAAGAAACCATTTTCTCAACAAAGGTACTGGGCATGCTTAATAAAAATTAAGTGAGATTAAAGACATGTGGACAGCCACACATCCCCCAGGTCCCAGTGACAGGAAGGTGCGAGACTCGTGTCCATGGAGGAAGGCACCGTGCCAGGAGTGCAGATGAAGTCCCCCCACCGGCGCGCCTAAGAACCGCCCCGAGGTGCCTCCGTTTTCTCACATCTCACTCACAGGAAAGGAATCAATTTCCTCTGCACTGAGCAGTGCCCTTGGAAATGATCCGTGACGGTGTGCCCAGCCACACAACCCCTGCTGCTCCAGCAGGACGTCGTCCTGGGGGCGACAAGTATGCCCCTATCTGTGGGCAGCAGGACAGCAAAAGCAGAGGAAGCACCCCAGGCTCAGTTACGCCCACCCACTGTGAGGACGGGTGTGCCGTCCTCTAGGATTTTGGCGTGGGTGGGTGGGTGTTTCCCTCAACTCTCCCAAGCAGATACTTTAATGCTACTGCCATGTGGGTCCTATTTTTTCCCCAAGGGCATTACATGTTATGCTTCATTTGGGCCAGATGTTCCAATCAGCGTGCCTGCTCATCCCGCCAGGAGCACAACAATTATTTATTTGTCCTCCCAGCCGTGGGGCCATGTGGAGCAGCTGTGACATGTGGCGGGTGACGGAGTGCGGACACTCTTCTGCTGAGCCAGCAGGGGAAGGCCCCTACTCCAGCCCCTGCGACAGGCCATCAACAGGCTCCTTGACCTTAAACCCTAAATCGAGAGTTTAATCGGATGCAGATTCCCAGTGACAGGAGAGAGAGTCGGGAAAGCGAGGCTTTATATTCTTTAGATGTCTGCTTTTGCTGTGCTGCCTACTGAAAAGTGATGTGTAACTTCAAGAGGGAAGGCATTAGCAGCTCCTTAGAAGAGGATAATCCCAATCTTCCGGCCGTTTAATGAGACGGAACTCACTGAAGCTTCTGACTGGGCCTGCTATTAATTGAATCAAAGTCAATGACAATCTTGCTGCACTTGGGTGTGAATTTCCTAAACGAAAGAAACAAAACATGATATTAACCAGTGAGTAGTTAAAGCAATTTGTTTACTTTGGCTTAATCTACACTTTCTGTGGGGAGGAAAAGTTTTCTGGGGACTCAGTTTATCCCCTGCGAGCTAATCACAGAGCCTCTCACGGAGAGAGAAGGGGCCCACAGAAGACTAAGACCAAACAGATGCTGCGCGGGGAGGGGGTTGTATGTTCTTCAGCTGGCTGAGTGCGTGAATTGTGGGAATACCAGCTGCACAACGAGACATCCGATTCCTAGTTTTCCCACCAGACTTATATTATTTCCTAGGAAATTTCCATAGCCAACATGAAATCACTCTAAAGCAAAAAAGACTAAATTTTCTTTTGCTTCTTGTACATAGCAAAAAGCAATGAGGTTTAGGGAGGAGTCATTTTTAAAATCATGTTCTAAAAAAATGCAGAAGTAAAATAAACCCACTCTATATTTTACATCTAATTATTATTGTATAAATAACATGGACTTAAGAGTCTCGCAAGGCACAATAGATCCATGGCCTGTAACCTATATCCCTAACGATAAATGCAAGAACCTTACCACTGACCGCAAACCCTGAGAAGGAACTGCTTTGGAAGCTTTCAGTGTCTCAAAGAAGTTTCCACCATGAATCAAAGGTGTTTGAACTTATTTGCACGTCAAACATACCCCCCAGTCTTTGCCTAACAAAGATAATCATAAAAATCTAAATGACTTCAAGTCTCGATTTAAAATGTTGCTGTCAAAAGAATTCTTGGTGTTTCAAATCTGGCGGGTTACTTCCATCCTAAATTTTCTATGCCAGTGTTGTCACGCTTGCAAAACCGACAAAGGTTTAATGTTACTATCATAAAACTTGTGAATTTTTAAAAATTTCTCGCTACGAGAATAATTAGTCTAAGCCTTGGAAAGCTACTAATATTAAAGTGCAATCGTTAGACACGTTGTCTTCAAAGACTTCTGTCCCAGCTCTTAAAAACCTACCCCCAAAATACCCCTCAGATTCTCAGCCCGCCACGTTGGAAAAGATGCTGCCCACTGGGGCTGGAAGCCTGGCCTTACGGGCAGAAAGGAACCATTGGCCAGGTCACACCTGTCTCTGCATCTGGCTTTCACCCACCACCCCTTGGTCCTTCCCACTTACCTGAAGGTGACCCCAGCCAGATTAAACATGAGCCTCGCAGCGGTGGTCTCCTCACTATCATGGTATTTATCAGACATGAATATAACTTCTTTGATACCTTAAAAGGCAACACAGCAAGAAGCCCCATTAGCGTAAGCACAGAGATGTCGCCACAGACGCATGTGAGGCCACAGGGCCTGGTGGTGTCTGCGACCAAAGGTGCGTGACCACACCACATCCCAAGGTGAAGCCGCAGCTGCCACTCTCCACGACAGCAGGGGATGGACAGAGGCTGTTTAATCCGCCCTCCAGTCTTTATGGGCTTTTATTTTTTAATACAAGGTGAAAACATGTCAAGTAGTCAAGCCTTGAGCTGATGAACAAATTTTCTTTACTGGGGGCAATCAAGTATTCTTTCTTCCCAGGGCAGCTCCTCTTCACTCAAGAGGCTAATGGAAGGGAGTGGCGTGTGCTGGCAAAATCACAGAGAAACACCAGCGAGCTCCCCAGAACGGTTCTGCGGCCCAGCGCGCATCGGCGCCACGGAAAGCAGATCCGTCTGCGCTTCCTGTCTCCCCGGGCAGCAGGGACTTCAGGGCCTGGGCTCTGGAGGGCTCTCCATACACCACCGGCCTCTGAAAGGGCAGTGGAGAAGCTGGCCGCACAGGACACACGCTGTTCTCTGCACGTGCCAGCCGTGGCCTCCGCGCTTCGGTGCCAAGCCCACGCTCTTCCGTCACAGAGACTGCGGTTCTGACACCGGCAGACCTCTTCGGCTCGGAGATGCCCGGGCTCGTGATAAACAGCCCCTTGAAACCACACATCTGGCTAACATGATAAGTCTTTAAATCTCACGCCGAGAGTTTTATGGAGACAAAGTGTAGCTGAGTCTTAGATGTGACAATATGAAAAAGGTGAAATATTCAGAATACAAGGGTGTAGATTTATGGTAAGAAAATCTTAAAGGACTACCAATGGAGTCTTTTGACATTTGTATGCAAAGATAGGTTTAGGCCCTCAAATATCTACCATACATTAGATACAAATTAAAATTTCATATACAGACTCCCAGCTGACCTTGTTCCTGACAGAAATTCATTTCCCTCCCTCCCCCCTAATCTATGCACAATATGTCAGAGAACAGTAAACTGACAGTAATTATATGCAAAGCCTGTGTTGTTTTTTGGCAGCTTGCAGTTTAAGAAGTTGCAAACTAAATTAAAAACATGCTAAGAATCACAGAGGATGCAATTAGTCGTAGAATACCTGGCACCACTCAAAAACAAAACACGGGAAGCATCTTGCAAAGTTGATAGTGCAATTAATTTAGATCTAAACAATAGCAATTTAAGATCAAACACATCTGCAAGGCGCGGCGATGCGCAGGCGGGATGCAAATGTGACAAATGGGACGGCCGGCTCCTACCCGCCTGGATGATGAGCTTCGCGCATTCGTTACACGGGAACAAGGCCACGTAGATAGTACAGCCTTTCACGTCGGCGGAGTTTTTGTTCATGATGGCGTTCAGCTCGGCGTGGCACACTGTGGGTGTGAACGAGAGAAAAAAGAAACACTTAGATTGTGGCTCGGGAACAATTTACTAACAGTGTTGAAGCATTCCAGTCCGCCCTCTGAAAGAACACATAATAGACTCGATTAAAAAGAAACTGATTAGAAACTGAAAGTACTGAGAATACTAAACGAGGGCCATGTGGTCTGACAGGTAGGCGATGAGTAGCACAAAGGTTCACCATAGCAGCCCTGGGTCTGTAAACACCTAGAGCAGCCAGGGAGAGTGGCAGGGGGCGGTGGGGGTGAGGGGGGGGTTGGCCCAAGATCAAGTACTTTCTTCACCCACCTAAGTGGGCAACAGCTCACGGCTGCAAAAGACCGCAGAGTATGGAATGGCCCATGTAAAACGGCTCATTGGTGTGTGTTGCTATGCGCCCGCCGGGATGCTCGCTGTGGCCGTTAAGAAGGCGGAGAGCAACGTTAGGAGCAAGAGTCGAGCAGTGCAGCTAAGTAAGGGCTTCCGTGGTGAGGGATTAACCTTACCTCATGGTTCTCAGCCCGCATATGCGCGGGTACCCAGTGGTTTGTCTTTTGTAAGAAAAACAATCATCTGCTTAGTGGCAATGAAAAGTCAAGTTCTTGCTACACTGGCTCATTCCGCCCAAGATGCCTGAACAGTGATCCAAGGTCATTCCCAGACTTGCCTGAATTCCAGGATGAAGGGAGCACCCTTCTCGCCTCTGCTGCACCTGCCAAAGCCCAGCCATCTTCCCAGGCCGTTTGGCTGGGGGTGCCCACCGCCTAACCCAAAGGGGGCCCTCTCGAGGGAAGGGTTGCACTTGTCACTCTGGTTTAGTTTGGAATCTCCAACTTGCTTCATGAGGTCACTGTATGCTCTCGTAATTGCTTTCATTTTCTGGGTGCATTATCTAAAATTATACGATAATTTCCTTGCGGCAGTGATTCACAAATTGTCCGCACATTGGAATCCTCGGACACCTTCCAAAACACCGATGTCTGTATCCCACACCTGGAGCCTGACGGGGTCTGGGGTGTGGCCTGGGCTTTGAAAACTCTACGCAGTTCCCCCTCTGTGATTCTAATGTGCAGATGTGTTTAGGAAACACTGTCTTACGGAATCCTCCAGCATCCCCAAGGTGACTTAACACATGCTATGCATACAAGTGCTAAAATAAATGTTTGTTGAACGCATTAATGACTATCTGGCCATGGTCCAAACCATACAAATCTCCTAGAATTATAAATATGGGGCCTTCGGGGGTCTCCCTCACCCTCTCCCACCCATCAACCACCCTTCTCCATATAACACCTCCCTCCAGGGGTGCCTGTTTTCTCGGCTCTCACACGCTGCAGCCAGTGAGCCTTTCCTGCATTCCTACCCCAGCTCAGACAGCACGGAGCCCCTGGCCCACCCTCTTCCCCATGTGTCCTGGTCTCGGGCGGGCTGGCCACGGTCTACGTGTGCCCGTGTCCGGCAGCGGCTCTGCAATGCCACAGGCAGAAAGCTAACGCAGGGCCCTCCCAGGAGGTGGTGGGAGTGCTCACTTTAGTCTGTGCAGACCACGGTTTAGGAGGTCTTAGTCATGCATGCAAATGAGCAGTCTAAGGCATTGTAAGAAAATCTAAAGAAAAAAAAAAAAAAAGCAGTGCTTAATCAGATCACAGCCCATCAGAGAATGATTCCTCATGGGCCGGGGGGACCCGAGCCTGCTCCCTGAGCCGCACTGGTCTATAAACCCCGAGAGGGCTGAGAGGACAGGGAAGGGGGTCGGGGGGACCCATGCTCAGTGGTCCCAGGGACGCTGGCCAAGCAGGGGTCTCCTTAAGCCCATTTCCTTCCCTAGTGACCAAGGTGTTCCCAGGCTGGGATTAACACCACTCTGTGTTAAAAACAATTAGATGTAATTATTTCTTCTATTTCCCCCTTGAGGGCAGGGACCAGTCTTCTCGGTTCGTGTGCGTGCCCCAGAGTCTAATACACTGCCAGGGACATAATGGGCATTAAATATTTATTGAATAAATAAAGGAGGAAATGCGGATTCCAATTATTGATGGTGACGTTGGTAAATGCAGCAAGTCCTCTTAAATTCAAATATCGAAAACGTGCTTTCCCATCCGATAAAGATTTTTTGATGGTATTGGTATTAATATTCAGAACTACAGAGTTTCTGAATCTGTTAGGAAACCTAGTACACTGTCCTCTTTTGAATCTCTAAAAATTGTCACATCGAAGGCAACGATCATCCTCTAATTCATCCAAGGCATTTTGGGGCAAAATTTAGCATTATGTGTCTGGATTCATTAAGGGAATTACCATATGAAACAGATTCTCTTGGGCAACATCCAACATCCCTGGATAAAGGGTGGTTTATAGAAACGATACACAGGATCATAAACAGACTTCCTTTCTGTTAACCACGAAATCACAAGACGGGAAATGTAAAGCTTCTCATTAGAAAACATGAGGTCTGCTGAGCAGCGGGACTAGACCAGGGTCAGGTGCCCGCGACACTCTTTCAGAGAAACAGCCCACAATCCACAACTTTACATATTCAAACTAGACGGTGAAAAGAGCAAAATCTGAGTGCTCCACACACACGTGGTTTCTCGGGATCGGCCCTGTGGCTCTTTTAACTTCAGACGTGACAAATACCCACTCCCACCTTCCCTGGAGCCCCCAGGGCCCACCAAACCCTCTCTGATTAAGCCCGGACTCCTGCGCCTGCATCTGGGGGATGGAGGAGAGAAGCCTGAACCCAGGGCAGCACCTGGTGCCTCTGCCTGGCCTGCCCACCTCGGAACCCCCCACTGCTGTCACTGCAGACCCTTCAGTCCGACAGGCTGCACCCGTCGGGCCTGGGCACTGGTCTCTCAGGTCCCTGATCCCACAGCCTCTGTGCTTTGACCCTTGGCTTCCCCTGCCAAGCCGCCCTGGGTCTCCCTTCAGGACCGATCCAGCAGGAGGCATTACTCGGGCAGGTCGCAGGTCCCAGGCCCCCACACGATCCTCACAGAGGACACTGGGCAGAACAACTGACCACTGTCCACTCAAGTTGTTAACACGGGTCAGAGTGGAGTCCGGGGACACATTTACCTGGACTGGCCATCTACACTGGTAACAGGGAACGGCCAAGCCAGCTTTGGGCCCGAAGGGCACAGAGCAGTGAGCAGGCCTGGACTGTAGCCGGTTTGCTTCGAGCCCGGGCGGCCTGACCACAGGCCAGGCATCTCCCGGCCTTGACCTCTCCCCATGCGACAGAAGGCCGCCCCAGAGTTCAAGGCCCAGCTCTGCCACTTGAAGCCATGTGACCTCAATCGGGGGCTTTAAGTGCTCTTTGGGTTTGCAGGGATAACACGTGCTCTCAGAAAGTGCATTTCCACTAACTAACCAAAAGCAATTTTAAAAAAACACTAAGTAATCCAATTTTTAGCTTCTCCCTAAGGTGCCCAGTTTCCTTCCTCTGTCTTTCAGAACAGCTGATCTTCTCCAAGACAGGCTCCAACCACAAAACAGGAGTCTCCTGACCCTTGGCCAAGGGCAAGTCTCTTGACTTTGTAATGCATGTAAAACCTCTAATTGTCTCTAAAACAATACTTTTCAAACTGCAGGTCACGAAATCAGTTTAGTGAGGTATAAGCAGCATTCCACCCCTCTCTTTTCAATGAAAAGGGAGGGGCTGAAATCAGAATGCACCCACATGGCAAGGTTAGGTACCGCTCCTAAAAACTGGCCCATGTATATGTGCGTGAGTGCGTGTGTGTATATGTGTGTGTGTGTGTATGTTTCAGGAAAACTATGTTTGCCAAGTTGTCATGTAAAAAGTTGCAGAAGCACTACTCTACAGAAACCTGTTGACCATTGTAATATGCTAGTCATGTTTACAGCCAACTTTTTTTTAATGGCCCTACTTTGTAGCATCTGCCAATTTCCATGGTATAAATATGCCCACACAGCCAACCTCAAGCTCCCAATATGACGGAATTGGGAAAAGGTGTGTTGTACATCTGCCCCAGTGAGCTGGTTCCAGTACACCACTGGATGGCCTTCTCTTGACCTAAACTCAAAGTCTCTCCAGTTGCAATCTGATTTGCGCCCTCCCCTGGCCCTTCATTAGTTACTACTCTCCACCTAAACCCTCCCAGGAAGGCCAGAGCCTTTGGGGTCCCTCCTTTCTCTGGGTCCTTTCCTTTCTCTCACTTCCTGGGCACGTCACAAGCTTCAGCCCTGCTCTAGAATTCATCCCTTCCTAAATTCTCAGATAGCAGATCTAGTTACAAAATGCTAAAATCTACATTTCTAACCCCAATGTCCCATGTTCTCCTCAGGCCTTTTTTTACAGAGTCCTGAGTCTCCGTAACTCTTCTGACTACGATACAGCAGGAAGTTAAAGAATAAATGTATCTTTTTCTAGTGCTATCATTTTGATTTTGTTGCCTTGGAATAAATGCAGCAAGAGCTACAAACAGGAGTGCGAAAACCAACCGCAGAGAATGGTTCTCACCGTGGCTTTCGGATGGGTATAATTTTTATATTACTCCAAAGACAGAGTGTCTAGGATGTAATTCAATCAGATAGCTAAACTGTCCAAAAATAAAAAGGACAAATTTCCCAACTATTTACCTAGGACTATACATCTCTGGCTAAGCAATAAGCCAACAAACTCTCCAAATACTACAAGTATAATTTAAACACCAACAGAGGCACAAGCCTCTTTAATTATTCTCCACATTGTTTAAAAGGAAAAAATATCAAATACTGAACATGTCAGATTAACACTCGTGAAGTTCCTTGCTGCCAGAGGGAGCACCTCTGCTTCAGGTCATTATAAGACAATTCATATACTCTGGTCTTTTTTTTTTTTCCTTTTCTATTACTAACTGTCAGAATGCAGAACTGCATTAACCTTGGACCATGGGGAAGAGATTGTATAATTAGAAAACTGTATTTTTCAAATGCCCTCTTACCAGGGCTTGATTAATCCTCACTGTCTCGTGTAGGCAGTTCCCTACAAGTTTGACAAATTAACAGGATACATTCCATCCTTGCTTGGATTTAGATTTAAGAGATTCAACATTTTATAAATTTGACTTTCATCTCATGTGATATAAGACTAATACAGTATCTATTTTAGATAGTAGTATTTTTAAAGTTACTTTAATAGGTTTTTAAAAAAAAACTTCAATAAGGCTAAACAAATGCTAATTGCTCCACCAGTAATTTGGCAGGAACAGTGTGACGCCCACCGCTGACCTTCCGGTGATCCCAGCACCTGAGGGGAGATGCTGGGTCCTGAGAAAATACAAGTTTCAATTCCAGGTACAGAAATGCTCCAGATGATTTCAAATTCCTAACTTTTAGCAATGCAGAACTTTGAGACAATGACCTCCTCAGGCCTGAGGGGTATCCTGCCAAGGCCGAGCTGAAAAGTGGGGAGCCCGGAGTGGCAGCGTGCTTAGGGCTGGGTTAGAGGGCCAGACCAGGGGCACCTGTTGCCACTTAGCCTGGACCTGCCCCCCTCCTGCCAACGCACTTCGGGCTGCACTGTACAAGCCTCGGGGTGTCTCTGGGGAGATGATGGTGCCCCTGCCCCTGACGGGGGACAGGAATGGCTCTGAGGCGGCAGGGCCACCAGGTTCAGAGCACAGACAGTTCGGCATACTGACGAGACAGGGGTCAGGACTCCAGAGCCCAGGAGCATCCACTCATGGCCTCCTGGAAGAAAAAGGTGGGAAGCTTCACCCTGCAATTAATAATTGACATGAAATGGGTGCCCAAGGTCAAGGTTGACCTGTGCATTGTTAAAAATAACTCCATGTTAATACTTATAAGATGTTCCATTTCCATTCTGATGACAAAGCTTTTGTCATTACTTCTTGAAATAGGGCAGTCAAACTGTTTTCAGCTCTGGGGCCCTATAGGTATCAGAGTCGCTGAATGCGGGCACACCTCTCTGGGACCGGGGTACCCCTGCTCTTCAGCCCCTGGTGCCTCACAGATGCCTGATGGATACACACTGGGGAGGGGGCGGGGGCAGGGGATGCAACTCGCTCCTCTCCGATCCATTTAGGGAACTTTCACAGCTTCCGAAGCTAAAATGGAATTTCAAGGACTAATTTCTTAATTATTGAAAGATATCCTGACAGAGCCTCATAAGTCACTGCCAGCCTCCAAAGTACCTCCCCTTCAAGCTGATAATTTAACAAGAGAGTAGCCTCTGAATCGGGGCCCCTCCAATGCACCACCACCTCTAGCACCTCCCCAAAGATTATCGCATGTTCGTTACTACAGCTGCCCCAGACCCCGAAGCAGACCCCAAACAGTAACACTCCTCCACCTTATCTCCCTTCTGAGAAGTGTCCCCAGCTGTCAAGTAGCAATGGGACTCATTGTCCTGGTTTTCAAAGGATCTGACTCTCAGGTGGGGTAGGGGAGGGGCAACTTAGAAACCAGCATCACAGCACCCTCTGGGGCGACCCCACGGTCTGGCTCTTTGCAGCCTCTGAGCCCCACCCCTTGCCCCAGAGACCCCCCGCAGTCTCCAGACAACTTGGCGTGCCCCAAAGCCCTCTTTGCTCTCAAGGCTTCTCAGGCAGAGGAGCCGTCCTGCGAGCTGGCCCGCAGCAGGGAGAGGAAAGGGGTTAGAGCTGGAGACGTTTCCCACATACAGGCGAGGAGTGATAAGACCTGGTGGCGACACTGCCTGGCCCCAGCACAGCACTCACAGGGCTGCGGCTGCAGGTGACGGGCAGGTGACGGGCGTCCTCGCTCAGAAACGCCTGCAAAGCAGAGCAAACGCTACAGGCCCCCTGCAGGAAGGCCCTCAGGAGAGGGAAAGTGTTGGGATCATCCAGGAAGCAAGGAGGTAAATGCGCCCTTTGTGGGCAGATGGGGAACGGAATCTGCAGGTGACAGCTTCTGCAGGAAAACATACTTGGATTCTAAATGGCCTTTCAGAACAAATGGAGTTCAAACCTCTGCCTACACGACGGTTCGAGTCCCAGGCGCGCTCGGCTACAAGCATGGCTGGGAATCCCGTCACCATCCCTTCCTATCTCCCAAGGTGACCGTGAGGAGCACATGAGAAAAATGGAAGGAAAAAGCTTCGGGAACTAGAAAGAATTCCACAAAGGGGGCCATTGTTACCGATTCTCCGGCCTCGGCTTGTTTTCTAAGAGCAGCCTCATCCCAGTGGGTCCTGCCTGTGCCGAAGAGTTGGGGAGAAAGGGACAGGGGCTTTCCTGAGCACAGGTGACAGGAGACAGCACTTCTGCCACACCTGAGCACACCCAACCACGCCCCTCCGTGTGCTCCAGGTCCAACCCCAAGGCCCTGATCCCATCTCTGATGCAGCCGGTGGTCTTTCTATTCAGGAGATAATGTAACAGCCCACTGCCTTCTGGCACCGAAGGTCACGCCATTCCAGCGGGGAGGCATTTATATTACGGTGTCAGTGTGGGTGGGAAACGAAAATCAGGTAACAGTGACCAAGCAGAGGAAGCCAGCGCTGTGCCTGGAAAACATCTGGAGTCGGTTCTGTTCCCACCATGCGCCCAGAGAGGAGTCTGTTAGAAGGAAAGGACACAAGAAGGGATTCTGGCCAGCGCTGGGACCTGAAGATGGGGATGAGCTGCACGCTGAAAAGGCAGTCGGACCTTCGGGGCTCCTCCAGGTGACGCACCGACTCTGAAGGCGCCCCGCCTGCTGATGGCCTGGTCCCACAGGCGCCTGTCCCGTCCGCAGCCCTGGAACCAAGCCGCGGGGCTTGCCGGAACACGCCCAGTCCTGGAGCCCTCCCACGGCTCTGCCTCCCCACCGGCTAGTTGGTGACCCTCTATCTTGTGAAGCCTCAACCTCCAGGCCTGAGAAACGGAGAGAACGAGACCCGCCTCCGGGAACGCCGCCAAGGCTGGCATCTGTGGGGAGTGGAGTGCAGAAGGCGGGCCCAGCATGTGCCAGTGCCCCCTGACCTGGCCTGCCCACCGCCCCCCGACACCCTGCGGCCCCGGACTGCAGGGCTCTGCCATGGGAGAACAGACATCTCTCTCCTCTCTCTCCTCCTCTGGTCCCCGCCCCCTGCCCCCTTCCCCGCTGCCTCTTGCGAAGGCTGCCGGCAGCAACTCACGGCACCCAGGGGAGCCACTTAGCCCCAATGGCAGTGCTTAGGGCTAAAGAGGTTTCAGACTGTGGTGTTTCCATTATTGATAATAAAGCCCCCAGAACTCTAATTACACTGCTCCCCTACGTGCTAAGGGCACACGATCAGGTCAGAAGGCGGAGGCTGTAGAAATACTGCGTTCCTTCCACCGGGGAGCCATGTCCAGCTCCCTTCCCGCCTTTCCCGTGAAACACCTCGGAGGCCCAAAACGTGTTACAGAAGCACCAACGCAAACAGAAAACTGATCACTGTTTGGCAGCTCTGTAATGCAAACCCACACAAGAAAGGTTCAAGGTTTCTCTCTCCTGGTGACAGCTCGCACAGGGCAAGGTGGCACTGAGCAGTGGGCACTGGGACAGGAGTCAGGAACACATGCTCCAATTAATTCCAGCTCAATCCAGCGCGCTCCGGGCGCCCGCTGATCCCATTCCAGCCATGGGAAATGGGGCGAGAGTGACCTCACTTGGGACTCTGGGAGGAGGTCAGCTCCCTACACTGCCCTGCACTCTTAGGACATCTCTCCGCAGCCCGTGACAATCTCTTGCTCCTTCTCCCCAGTGTCCGAGCCTGCTCACCGCCCCCTTCAGCTGACAACCCTTCCCTGAGGCGCCGCCAGCGATCATGTCCCACCCGCAACTCCATAGCCAACGTGGCAGCTGCGCTACCCCGCCCTGGCTCCTTGTGACTGATCAGTGAGCCGTCCCTGCTCACGTCCTCCGCGGCTTCGCCTCTTCCCCCACTTTGGTTTGTCAGTCTCTCCCTCTCTCCTGGATAATTCCCATCAGCAAACAAATGTCTGCTGCAAAAACAAACTACAGGCAAATGCCAGGTTCTCCCCTCGTCCAGACGATGTAACCCTTTCTCTTGGTCCTACCTCCTGTTCTAGCCACCGCCACCCCCACACTCTCGCTCTGCCACAAGCATCTCAAACCGCCTCTATACACACTGTCCCCACTTCCCTCTGCTCCTGCCACGACTGGTTCTCGTTTGCCTCTCAACCCTGCCACTCCATGGGAGCTGCTCGGGACTGTCCCCAGTGACCTCCATGTTGCTAACCCCACGGGCGTGTGTCACTCCTCGCCAACACCGCCGGCCACACTTTCCTTCCTGCCCTGCTGCCCTGTGCTCCACGGTGTCCCCTGCTAAGCTCGGGGACCAGGCCACGGCCCAGCCTTTGCACCCTCCCCGCAGCACTGACGTCACCCAAATGCCAAAAAGGCAGGAGGTGACATCTCAGCCTATGCTCCTCCCCACACTCTGGCAACCCCCCAGCCACCCGGCACCCTTCCGGGAGCGCCGGCCGCATCCCAGGTTTCAGGGGCCCAAGTCTTCCTTGATCTTGCCCCAAACCTAGGTGCTTGGGCTGGAACTTTTGGGGGAGTCCATCTCCCTTCCCCACTCCTTCTCACCCAGGCCCCCTTGATGCTGCCTCCAAAATATGCCCTCCATTCACCCATCCCCTCCATCCCCAACACACTCACCCCTCCAGGGCACCCCCGCCCCGTCGGCAGCCATCGCCTCAGTTGGCCTCCCCGTTTCCACGCTTGCCCCCAGCAATCCATTTCCCACGCACAACCAGCGTCCTCTTTCACATCCAAACTCCTCACCCTGTAGGCTCTCAAGCCCACCTTGCTCTCCAGCTTCCCCCACTAAGCCTGAGACAAATTCATTCCGTCCACACGGTGCTCCTAGTGCAGGCCGGCCTGAGCGCCTTCGCCCAAGCACTCTCGCCGCAAGGAGCGCCCTTCCCATCCCCAAACGCCGCCCACCCCACCGTACCCGAGGGGACCCATCCAACCCACCAGATCTCAGTTTAAAAGTCCCCTCCTCGGAAGGGAACACTCAGTGGTACGTTGTTTCGTTACCGTCTACCTCCTCCACTCTCAGTCTGCACGCTCCTAGGAAACTGGGACACGGACACTGTACGTACCCTTGCGGAGCGCCGGACACTGAACGCACGCGCGAGATGCGCTGTGAGGGTTTGCCGAGTGAATGAATGACGACCCGTGGACCTGCTCTAGGAAATGGGACGCTTGATAAAATTAGTTACCATTTTTCAAAAGGAAGCAAGATGGCTCGAGAACTCCCCCAGCACCAAAGGATGACTCACGAGTATTTATTTCAATTCCTAAAAAGTTATAACTCACTCACAGAGAGGAAAAAAAAAATTAAAAAAAGACAATGAGGAATTCTGCTTCTCTTTTCCACCTAAACTCAAAATTAATGGCATTTTGAACAAAGTCTTTTAATTGCAGAATTTAAAAATTCATGCTCAGTTATCATATTCAATATTTTAGATTTACTATGGCATCTATCATGTGAAAGACGCAGAGATGAAATTCACACCTCTGCTCCTTGGCTCGTACCTGCCTCCCGAGGGCTGAGCAGGGAGCGGGCGCCTCGCGTTGTGACGCCCTGCTTTCCCCAACGTTCTCTGTTTATCCCTGGATTTGCTTATTCCCATTCATTCCCGATGCCAGGCAGGTGCCCGTGTTTCCATAAACACCGTCGCACTGACTGGTTCCCCAAAGGACTCCGAAGCTCCCTTCTGGAAGAGCTTCTTGTCTCCACACAGGTCTGTGGGCCTCTTTAGTCGCATTCTCTTGCACTTAGAAAAGGGTCTTCTTCTTCATCGCTCTCCCCCATTTTTCACCCAGTATCTTCTAATCTCCATGTTCGTGGGGCACCTTACCCTGCCCGGCCGCCCCTCCCGCCTGTGCGTGCGTCTGTCTGCTTTATGTCCATCTTAGAATGGGAGCAGATCTGAACCTCTTCGGAGGGAGGGAATGATGCCTGTGTCTATTAATCTGCCCACTGCACAGATGCAATTCTTGGGCCACCGTTACCCACAGCTTTTCACAGTTCTGAGCCTTCACCCAAGACGCTTTTAGAACTCCATTAAAACCCCAGTGCACAGACAGGGAGACGCTACCCTAATCTAATGCACCCAAAGCTATACTGTGTAATTTTTCCTTAGAATTCTAGAACTGGAGGAGTCCTCCGGTGATCATTCATTTCATAAAGATATTAAGAAGCAAACGTCAGATCCCGAATATAAAAACCCCATGATCAATCACGGGGCACAAACACGCCCTGCCGGGACCCAGGGCCTGGAGGGCCAGTCCAGCCTCTTTCCCTTGGATCTGGTCATGGTGCTTTAAGCACTGCGGGGGCTTTTCTTAGCTGATATACATATTAAAGACACTTACACTCCCACCAAAATAAAAAACTAAAGTCCTAACAGGTAAAAGTAAACGTCGATATAAGTATCTGCAAAAATCTCTAGGAACCAGGCCATTGTGCATATTCCGGGGAGCAAACAATATTACGTATTCTACTTTAATACCAGTATTAACAAAGCTTATGAAAGAAAGATTCTTGACAAAAATTCAAAGCAAAATAAAACTGGTAATTAAGGCCAATTTCAGAGAAGATCAGTCAGAGCCCTACGAATTAATCAATAGAATAGAGACCATGAGGTTCACTGCTCTCGGGGGTTCCCGTAGCAGGCTGCATGGTGACCCAGAGTGTCTAAGCAAAGACTCATTAGACTTAAAAAATTAAAGAAGTTATTTTTATCATTAGAAATCGCCTTTTGCATTCAGATCATTACTGTGCTCACATACTGCAATCTAAAGTAGGTGGGATGTGGCCCTGAAATTTTATTGGGGCAATTAATTTCTCAACGAGCCCTTTCTTTTGAGAGAGAGGACAAAGACCACTTCAGCCCCTTCTGACCACTGACTAGGGAATGACTAACCCTGAATTATTTTAAGTTTTATTACAAACATCCATGCGGTAAATGGACTCTCTGCGGAACAGAGACAAAGCTGCGACTTTTCACAGGTAGCTCTGATGCCACAGGTTAGCACCTCAGCTTTTCCGGCACTAGGTCTTCAGAGCAGGGAGTTGTTACAGTATGTCCTTCATAGAAACTGAGTAAGACAGGAATCTCTAGCACTTCAAAAATAATTAACCTTGAATCTAGAGATTAAAATAGATAAAAATCAAGTGAATTAACAACAACATCATTGTTTTCTGAAAGCTGTTTATAAACAATTACACCTGAAGGTGAATCATGCTTATGTCAAACTGGTTAATATTTGGGGAGGGGGGAGCGCCTCATATATAAGACACCATGTTTCCCTGTTTATCCGTAACATCACAGAATAAAACCTGAGTTTGCTTCTGGATTCATAAAAATCATCTACTTTATTTCCCTCCTGTAAACTTGCTCAAAGGTTTTCTGTTGACTATATTAGTTATTTTGTACAAAATCCCTAATTAGACCCATCGTCTGGTCACATCTG
>PVJD01006379.1:0-99119 GCA_004026545.1 Mormoops blainvillei
CTCCCTCTCTATTATGTGAAGACACAGCAAGAAGGCACTGTCTGTGAACCAGAAAGGGACCTTCATGAAAATGTGACTATGTTGGTGCCTTCTTATCAGACTTTCAACCTCTAGGACTGAGAAATATATTTCTGTTGTTCATAAGCCACCTACTCTATTATATTTTGTTATAGCAGCCCTGATGGGCTAAGATAATAACCTTTGAGCCTATTGCTTTCAAAATGGCTAGCCACACATTTTTCATCACTCTGTAGGAAAGATTCTGTCAGGAGGGGCAGTGACACCAGAGGTTCCTGGCTGTATCACTGAGTTTGGGCATCTCCTTGGTGTTTCTTAAAGATACCAATCCTATAGTCATAGATGAAAGGAACTCATGGAGTAAAATTTCCCATAAGAAAGCAGAAAATCTATCCCATAACACAGTACAGAAGAGTTAGAAGCAAAGTTGTATTTGGGTTGAATAACTCAAGCTTATGACAGACATGGTTATGAATAAAAATCCATGTTCTTCAACTTATAAACATTTTGGTTTGCATTTACAGAGATGTCCTAATGAGAAAGAAGATAGGAAATTATGTTCAAGGGAAGCTGCCTCAAACTCCACCTTCAATAGTGTTTAGAAAAATTTTGAGTGGCTGGAATTAAAAAATGATATTCACCTTTATATTGTCCTAAACGGATGTGAATTAAATTTTGATTTTTTGAATTTTAGTGTTACATGGTCAACATAATTGGATAACAGATTGCCTCTAGATGCCCTGGTATTTCTTAGTAAGAAGTTGTATATATAAATGAATGAATGAAGGGGAAATAAAACTCAGTGAGGAGAAGTAAACAGATCTTTTTAAAACTGATACAGAACTAGAAATAAAAATTATGCCTCAATTATATGTATAGTGGAATGCATTTCTTTTTGAAAGGAAGAACCCAAAGCCTTCTGAAAATATTATTTTTTATTTAGAGAAAAAATTATTTTCCTCTGCTATTAAAAAATATTTACAATAAAAGTATTGCTTCCAAACATATTTTCTTTTGAAGATGTTCTTTTTAATTTGGAAATCTAGGTCTTTAAAGCTTTCCTGGTTTAACTGTACTTATAAGTAATGGTTGTAAGTGGCGCTCATCGTGCCCCACTCAGTGAATCAGTACGAGACATGATGAGTGGGTATACTGAGGCTGACATTTCCCTACCTGACAAGGTAGAATGCTGCCGAAGCACTAGGTGAATTTTACAGAGCCATTTAATGGGATCTTTGAAAGGAAGCTCACAAATAAATGGTCCCCAAATAAAAAACGAATGAACAGTACTATAGATTGTTTCTTGTAATCCTCTAGCATTTTCATTATTCAGAACACTGGGGAACCAGACAACTAATTTTCCTGATTTGTTTTAGAGCCTATGCATTTAGGGAGAAGAACAAAGCAGTATATTTTTGAGAGTTAGAGCACTAATCCAATCATGCCTTTTCTAACTCAGTAGGCATCTTCCTTAACCATAGTATCTAAGTCAAATCACATAAAATGTGCTAAATTTAGTTTATTATAGGTGTTGGGTACATAAGTGTTATGTTATTTTTCATACTTTTCGGCACTTAAAAAAATTTCAAACTAAAAAAGGGGAAAATACTCCAAGAAAACTCATTATTTAATCACTTCTTAATTTATACTTTTTGTGAATTAGTCTGTTAATCCAGGTCCTCCCAGAAGCAGACACCAAGACAGAATTAATTGTGCAGAGATTTTATAGAACAGTGCCTATGTGAAAGGAAGTAGAAGGGAGGAACAGGGGAAGTCTGGAAGAGCAGCCAGACCAGGCAAAGGGTTTAGAAAACCAGGTTACATGGACGTGGTCCAGCACCAAGCTCCTAGACTTGTGAGTGAGATCATCTGGGATCTGCCAGGTGTTCCTCCGGCCATCTGGCTGCAACTGCAGGAGTGACTTAGGTTAGACAAGAAGACTATGCAATCAACCCACAAAATTCTGACAAATAGTAAATCATTGTCCCTTTAATCCACAAAGCTTTAGGTGGTTGTTTTGAAGTAGTAGATAGAGTCAAGGCGAGATGGACAGCAGTTCTTGTTTTATTTGTTGTGAGCACACATTTTTCTAGTGCACCTCTCATTGAGGGTGTTGCTCTTTGTAATAGAACCTTATAGGCAATGCATATTTGTAAATGAATTAAATTGTACTTTTAGAAAGAGTAGCAAAATAATTTTGTTTAATAATAGTGAGATTCTAAAATGGGGCATGTAAATTAAATAATTTAAAATTCAAAGAAGTTAGAATAATAAATACTTTAAGTGAAATCTACAGTAAACAGATTTGGAAACTAAGTAAGATTTCCCTAATTTATAAATTTTGTACTGTACTCTTTTTTTAATTGCATTTTGTTGATTATGCTATTACAGTTGTCCCAGTTTTCCCCCTTTGTCCCTCCACCCAGCACCCCTCACTCCCTCAGGCAAGCCCCCCGCCATTGCTCATGCCCATGGGTCATGCATACATGTTCTTTGGCTACTCCATTTCCTATACTATATGTTTTTAATACCTTCAACGGTTGGCCTGAAATTGTTTAACAACAAATGTGAAGGGTGTGCATGTTTGACAGAGGAAGAAATCTTAAAGCAATTTTAATTTTGAGTAATGAGAAATGTCCTTGAGGTTGCACTTAGCCCAAAAATTGTTAATTCTTGCTGAGTGTGGAAGGAGCAGTGGTCCTTAAGATCACCTACAGTGGTGGAGGGAACTCATGTTGTTATGAGCAGTTGAGTAAAGGCTGTAATAGTTGAAAATTTATGAATCTGAACTTTGGGAAATTTCAGATAGAGAAAATTCAATAACTTTGATGAAAACAAGTAAACAAGGTAGATAGAATATGGTTCTGTGTGTCTGTAAAAGAAGATTAGTAAATTATATACATTGGATAATGAAAGAAAAAAGGATTTGTACAAAGCCAGAATAGGCATGATTCCCTCAGCTTCTCCTGGCTAACACTTCCACCAGTACCTCTGAAGGGAGACACTCATGGTGAACGCCAGGGTGACTCATATTAGTGGCACGGTGTCTGTGTATGCTGTGCCTGTGTTTCTATAAATTCCTATATTTTTGTAATACACACAGTTAGGTGTGTTCAGTCACGTTCAGCATTGTTTTTAGTTGTTGTTTTAAATGCTGAGCCTACCAACTGATCAATTAACCAACGAAGAATCAAAGACTCCAAAGCATTCTGATATTCGGGAGAGATATCTGAATTGGATCAACCCCTCTGGCTGACATTTGTGGTTCTCCAGGTGGTCAGAACAGGTATGCAGCCCCCTTCAGAGAGGTCTCTGTTCAGGCCTATTTCTATCTCGTGCGCCATGCAGTTTTGCTTGAATCAGCAATATGAGTATTTCAATAACAAGTACAATACAAGTGACTAGAAATATGAAGCCCTTTAACTGCTGATAGGGCTCTACTTTAGGCAGCACACCCTCTGTTTAAAACCTGCTCTGAGCAACTACCACTTGAATGCCTAGTAGGGAAAGAGTGGCAGGCTTACCTCAAGCAATCATCCCCTTGAAAGGGATAAGAAAAGATGGGCCTTGGTGTGTTTACTCCAACTCAAAAAATATCTAAACTGTCTCTTTCTTTCTCTGCAGTATACTTATTTCCTCTTTGGTCTCCTGTGTTATCCTCCTGAACAGGTGTGTAACAAGGCATGGAAAAGAGGGGCAGTTTTGACAGGGAGGGTATTAAAGAAGGAAGCTTCATGGTCTCTCTCCTTCCTGCAATGAAAAACCCAGCAGTGGCCATGGTGCCTCCTATTATAAGCAATGAGATCTTTCTTGTCTCCAATACCCAGAAGTCATAGCTAATTCTTTCTTTTCTTGGAAAGTATTGTTTGTGGTGGTGAAATTGCTTCTTGACAGAAGTAAATGCCCTAGGATATATAGCATGTATAACTAGAAGTTGGAAGGTTACCTGTTTTATATGAAAGTTATTGTTACATGTAAATCTCACCATTCAAAGGTAGATAGTGATTGGTTTGGCTTCCTTTACATATTGAGCAGCCCCAAACTATCACTGTTTCCTATCTTAAAGACAAAATAAATAGGAAAACATGGAGTCAATAATTTAGATAAAGCCTAAAGGGTTTGATTTCATATAATATAAGATAGAAATTTGCTAATAGGCAAAATAGTCATATTTCAGTTTACAATTTAATTGCAGAAAAGATACAGAGTTCCTGCCCTTTTGTGTTTCATGTATCTGTTATTCAAGTTTTATTTGAAAATTTGTGTGTATTAATAATATAAAAGAAATATATGTATACACGCATATATTTTGACCAGAAAAAAATTAATGTGACAAATAAAGTGTTTTTCAATTTACTGTTTAATATATCTTAAAGTGAAACTTTAGTCTGTTGCCACCTGCTTAGACCCTCTATTGAAAAAGCGTAAAGCAGAAATGACATAATATTCTACTTGATGACTAAAGAGAAAATGAGAAGTATATGGTTTAAACTGTTTCTTGCATAGAAATTAACTCAGTCTTTGACTTTGTAGCACTGAATGTTAGTTGACTATTTCTTACTCCTGAACCAGCTGGCATGAAGACTTAGACCTTTTAGTATTTTCCAAGTAAAGTCTGGAGGGAACATTTACTGTTGTGTGTGTGTGTGTGTGTGTGTGTGTGTGTGTAAAAACTCCTTCCTGTTATTTTAGACCAGCACCCCCACCATCATGCAATGGAAGCTGTCACCTTTTTGGCTGCAGTGATTGGTCTAGGGGTGGACATCTTACCCATGTGGGCCAGTGATAAAATCCCCTAGGATATCATTGGAGTGGGAAAGCTGTGGGAAGTGGGGCCTGAAGTTCCTGAGGGTCTTATTTCTTGTCACTGACAAGGGCTGGAGGCAATATTATGCAGTAGAAGTAATGTGTAACTTCTCAGAAAGGTCTAAAGGTGCCTTGTGGTTTCTGCTCATTTTCTCTTGGAATGCTCTATCGTCATACTAGAAACCAGAGCCACCCCGTTAGAAAGGTGGAAGAGAACTGGGACACCCCAGCCAACAGCCCTATCTAATCACTGGACAGAGGAGTGAGATCATGCTAGACTTCTAGCTGTAGTTAACCTACCAGCTGATTGCAGCCACATGAGTGGCCTCGTAAGTGGACACATCGGAAGAACTGCTCAGGCTAAATTGTAGAATTATGAACAAATACACATGTATTTCTTGTAGAAAGGGAAAATGGATGAATCAAGACAGAGTGGGCAATTGCAAGAACAATGTTCCATAGTAGGAAAGAAGCAGTGGAATTTAATAAAAATAGGAAGGAAGTAGATACATGTGAGTGTTCATCCTCTACCATAAAGGACGACAGGATATATGGGTACACATGAAGGTAAGTAGGCAGTTTTGGTGGGGAATACTTCAAAGTTCTCTTCTGATTGCTTTATTTTCTTAAGGTGAAGATATAAAGATAGTAGGGAGTTGTAAAGTGTGAAGCTAAAGGAGGTGTGTTTTGAAGAGTGGGAGAGAAATTGACTGTGGAAATTCAGTAGCGTAACACGGAAGGACCAGAGACACCTTGAATTTAGTGTATCTACACTTAGCTGACACCTGTCAACTCTGTGTTTTTCTCCAGACATATTCAGATGCTTAATTTCAGGTCGGGAGCAGGTAGAAAGTTGGGTTTAGTTATGATTGAGGCTTACAGTATGACTAAGTGAGTGACGGTCAAGATATTGAGCATATGTGCAAGGGAGTGGTTACAATGATGCCCATTGAATGCAGCTAATAAAGAGGGGAAGTAAGGGCATGAGATAGGTTAGAGTTTTGGAAAAGGGGTAAGTAAATGGACTGAATACAACCATGTGAGGGTAGGCACCAACCATGTTATCATTTAGCCCCTGATTCTAATATGCATTCTGATCTTGGAAAAATTATTTTATTTTACCAATTTCTACAGTCAGTGGTTGTACTAGAATGAACTCTTAAGATTTCTTTGCAACTCGAACAATCTGTCATTCTGTGATTACACTTAAAAGTATCATAAATAAACACTAGTCAGGAATAGATGCAGGTGTAAAAAAAAATAATGGCCAAATTCTGCTAAACTTTCTCATGACACTTTAAGGTTAATTAGCAGTCTCATTCATTTGTTATATTCTTTTCGGATGGCTGCTGCTTAGATAAGGACTTTTGGAATACACTTAAAGTAGAACATCTGGAATCACTGGAAGTTTGGGCTAGTGGACAAAACTACACTTCGGGGGGTAGGAATGTTGGGTTTTTGTCTTGGTTCTAACTCTGTTTGTTTTGTATGTTATATTCATTGCCTTTACTATGGCTTGTTAAAAGTTCTGAGTGACTGTGATTTGTGCTTCACTTTAGTATTTTACCAAATCTGAGCCGGACACAGAAGTCCTGGAGTAGAAGAGGTATAATTGTGTTCTTTTCACTTGTCCATCAGAATCTGGACTAGATAATGGCAGTTAAGATGACATTTATGGATATTTGAAAGTGAATAAAACTTAACACTCAAAGACTTTCATTAAAAAAAAGAAAAAAGAAAAAAAGCTTTTGAGACCCATGCCATTGCCCTTGCTGGCAATTAGTACTGTTACTATACTTGACTTTGGCTTTACCACTTTCGTGATTACAGTTTTCTTAAATTTGTCTATTTTCTTCCCTTGTATCCATGGCCTGTGGGCCACATGAGGCCCAGGTGGCTATGAATGTGATCCAAAAAATTGTAAATTTACTTAAAACATTTTTTTTTTGTTCATCAGTTTTCATTAGTGATTGTGTATTTAATGTGTGACCCAAGACAATTCTTCTTCCAGTGTGGCCCAGAGACGCCGAAATGTTGGACACCCTTGTCAGTATATTCTCCACATAGAAGCCAGGAATGATCATTTTTTAAAATGTCAGGTCATTTTACTCCATTGACTTTCCATTAGATTTAGAATAAAGTCCAGATTCCTCATTTCCATTTTCAAAATCTTATAGGAATTGGCCCATATTTTTCTCTCTGACCTCATCCTGAATCAATCTTCTCTTCATATGCTATGCTCTAGTTACTCTGGCCTTTTACTATTCCAAAAGCATGTAGAATTCTTCTTTATCTCAGAAAATGGCACCAGTGTGTCCCTTTATTGGAAAGTTCTTTTAGACCTTCAGGGCTGAATTTATCTTCATTTGTCTTCTGGTTTTCTGTCTCCCCTTGAACTAGATAGAAATACATGCTATACACCTGTATATCTCATTGGCTGGTGTAACCCCGGTGTCCAGGAGAGTACTGGGTAGATCTCAACAAACACTTTGTAATGAAAAAAAAAAGAGACCTCAAAAGTAAATGGAATAGAAAGTAACTTGTCTAGGGTTAGTTGAGGGGGCATGAGGCTGGGCTAGTGTATCCCAAATTACTGACTGTATTATCTGTTTCATGAATAAAGCTTTACTTCTTTGAATCTTGAAAGATTTGTAACCTTCAAGATTTCTCTCTTAAAATGCAAATAACCTTATAAGTTCATTTCTCAAATGAACTCATATTTTGGCTCTTAGTGACCACCTAGGGAGAAATAGGATATGGGATGTGTAAGTGACAGTGTCAGGAGTGGTGGGGGAAAAAACACACAACCCAGAGCCAAAAGGGAGAGGGCAACATGGAGAAAAGCAGGGACAAAAAAGATGAAAAGGTGGTGTGAGGCGAATTACATTAGAATTTTGTCTAGAGTGGGAACACTTTTGTTTCTCAATCTTTAAGACAGTGACAATGCTAACAACTGGTACTTTATATTTCCAAGTATCAGAAAGTTTTTTAAAAGTGGATTCTTTAAAAGCGTAGTTTTTTTTATGGTTACAAATAAATTAAGAAGCAAGGGAAAGCTATGTGTTTTCAGTTAAGGAAATAAAAGGTGGAAGCAACTACTGCATAAAACAATGTTTGCTGCTCAGCATGAGTATCTCTCAGAAAAATTTACTGTCTTATAATGTTGCAGTTACTATGGTGACAATGCATTTTTAATGCCACCATTAAATGGTAGTATAACTACTTGTAACTAAGAAGTTCTGAATAGTCACAGCAGTGTTGTTTGGAGCTTATGTTTCTTTTCTCCAGGATGGTCTTTAAGGACTTCAAAGTAAAAGTGTTGTATAATAGAACACCAGTTTGCTAGATAATATATGTATTGTTTAGAGATAGGACTTTAGAGAATGTTAGTTTTCCCATCATACCTCACACACACAGGCACACATGAGTAAACACACATATATGCACATGCTTTACAGATGAAGATATGGAGACAAAGATTAAGTAGCTTTTTCAGTTCATTTAGCCAGTGACAGAATTAGGTTGAGAACTTAGGTTTTCTGATGCCTAAAATAGTTTCTTCCTACCTTTGCACACTAACTTTCCCCAAAGCAATACTACACACAATGTACTTGAAATTTTCACACATCAAAATTGGTGAGAAGTTGCAGTGAGTTTATATCACCATGTTGGGTTCGTAGCTAGACCTATATGAAAGAGTAATGATGTACTGTAATTTAAAGAGTCTGTAGATGATACCATATGATCTCACCTATAAGTGGAACCTAATCAACAAAGTAAACAGGCAAGCAAAATATAACCAGCAACATTGAAATAAAAAACAAACTGACAGTAACCAAAGGGGAGGAGGGTGGGGGATAACAGGGGAAGAGGAGGGGAAGGGTCATCAAGGAACAGGCTTAAAGGACCCATTGACAAAGCCAAATGGGGGAAGGACTGAGAGTGGGAGGTGGGGAGGGTTGGGGCTGGGGAAAGTGGTGGTGGGAAGATGTTGGCAAAAGAAAAATAGACAGGGGAATACTAAGAATAGTACAGGAAATTGAGAAGCCAAAGAACTGATATGTACAACCCATAAACATGAACTAAGAGGCGTGGGGATGATGGGATGGGGTGCAGGGCAGAGGGGATAAAGGGGGAGAAAATGGGAGAACTGTAATAGCATAATCAATAAAATATACCAAAAAAAAAAAAAGAAACCTAAAAAAAAAAGAGTCTGTAGATAAAACTCAAGAGGTCCGTAAATCCTTTAAAATTGTCTGCAAATGTGTGTGTACGTATGTTCATTTTTCTAATGAGCATTTCATCACATTCTCAAAGAGTTTGTGACCTCTCCCCAAATAAGGTTTTTCCTCTTTAGGACATCAAAATGTTACAAAAAATGGAAAAGTGGATTGCATATTGAGAACAATATTTATGTGATAAAAGATTAATATCCTCAATTTATAAAAAGCACATCCACATCAAGCAAAACATCAAGACCCAGCTGAAATTAGAGTGAAAGAAGTGGGTGAAAAATATACACACAAAGTACAGACAACCAATAGAAATGAAATTTATCCATTCTTATTAGTCAATGAAGATTAAAAAAATAAATTCTTTTTTATCATTTTCACCCAACAAATTAGCACAGGTTAAAAGCAACTGTGATGATATTCTGTGCAGTAAAGGGGTAGTGAGATAAATGGATTCACCTGCTGGTACTGGGATTATATATTGGGGCAAAGGTTTTGTAAATCAAATTAATAATTTAAGAGCCTTAAAAATGTTCATAACCAATAATTAAAATTCTAAGGACATAGTTCCATTCTAAGGCAATAATAAATGCTTGCCAAAATTCATGTATAAAAATATTTCTCTTAACATTATTCAAAATAACAAAATATATAAAAGAGCACATATACTGAGTACAGAGTATGAATCTAATAAGTTTGCTTGAAAGTTTTATTAATGATATGAAAAACTTTCGTGATAATATATTAAAAACACTGAGACTTATAAAATGCTTGTACAATATAATTTCTACCATATAAATAAATTTAAAAAATACTAGAAGGAAGTATACTAAAATGTAAAATGGTGATCATTTGGATTAAGGGATTCTTATTTATTTGTTTTCTTTTTTGTACTTGTGTGTTTTCTCAGATTTCTATAGTAAATTTCTATATTGTCAGAAATAAAATGAAAGTCATTTAAAGTTTTACTGAGCTTATTGCTTCAATTGCTTCAATTGTTCTGACTTGGCAAACAAAACAAAACAAAACTTGTCCTAAAGAATTGTAGAAACTAGAAAGGCATCTTTTGAAAAAAATTCTTACTAAAATGAGATAAAATTTGACTTTGTTTCTTTATTTAAAAATTATCTATGTAACCTTCTATATGGGCCAGATGCTTGGAAAACACAGATGAAAGACATTGTTCATGCCATCACAATTTATGGTTTTCCAAGAAAGATAGGGTATGTATTAACTATACTAAAATAGCTCATGAGTATCTTGTAATATGGGAACTTGAAGGAAGAAACGATTCAGTCTTTCTGAGGAAGTAGAGGGAGTGGGTGACATTTGAGTCTAGTCTTGAGGGGTGGGTTATAAGGTGGGTAGATGTGAAAGAAACTTCCTCACAAAGGGAAGGGGATGTGTTGGCATGAGGCATGAAAGGTCTGTAGTATTTAGAGAACAGGTTCCTTCAGTTTGGCTAGAAAGGTAGAGAAAGACCAGCTGTTGAAAGACCTTCATAAGATATCTGGACCCTATCTTGTAAGTACAAAGGGGTCATGAAGTCATTGAATGAGTCATTAAGTCAATGATCACGTCTGATCAGAAAATGAATGTGTGAAGAAATAATCTTGATCATATAACAGAAATAATGATTCAATAATGCTTCAGGATTTTTATGGAAACAGTACTTAATATGGTAGAACTTTTAAAAACACTTCAGTTTCTATCAAAGTGCTATTTTATACTGCATTATCCCACAGAGAATACTTGATATTTCATATTGGGAACACCATAGTGTTAATAAGGCTCAACTCAGAGTCTCCCGGTTAATTTAGTTGGCAGAAAAAAGATTTTGTTTTGTGGCTGCTGGCTCAGTGAGGAAGTTTGTGACTGTATCTGTTATTTCAAAAAGGTGTTTACATGTTGGAAGATTTGGGCTACATCCATACCAAATCTTAACTTTAATTCGATCAAAGTGCATTTTCTCTATATATGTTTCATTTCAGTGTGCAGTGAGGCCCAGCAGTGATCCTTATGATAAGAACGTTATCAGATGGTCCCAGCATCTCTGACCACCTTTCTTTGGCCCAAGTATTATTCTTGATCTCTCTTCCTTTTCCTCCCTCCCTCCCTCCCTTCCTCCCTTCCTTCCTCCTTTCCTTCCTCCCTTCCTTCCTTCCTTCCTTCCCTAATAAAATGTTTTAGAGTTATTATTTTGCTATTTTTATTTGTTTATTCTAAAATTTGTTACATAATTGACATTTTATTAGTTTAGGTGTACAACATATTGATTTATTATATGTACACATTGTGAAATGATTACTACAATTAAGTTAACATCTGTTACCACACCTTTGACATTTTTTTCTTGTAATGAAAGCTTTTAAGATCTACTCTTCTATCAATTTTCAAATATACAATACAGTATTATTAACTATAGTCACCATGCTGTGTTACATCCCCAGAACTTACTCATTTTATAAATGAAAACTTGTACATTGTGACTACCTTCAATCCATTTTGCCCACTCCCTGCCTCGATGTCAGAAACCAGGAAGCTGTCTTTTTTTGTATCTGTGTATTCAGTTTTTTAAGTGTCCACATATAAGTGAGATCATATAGTTTTTGTCTTTCTGATTTATTTCACTTAGCCTAATACTCTCAAAGTCCATCCATGTTGTCACGAATGACAGGGTTTTCTTCTTTTACATGATTGAATATTTATTTGTCTATCTATCTATCTATCTCAAATATTCTTTACCTGTTCATTCATCAGTGGACACCTATGTCATTTTTATATCTTGGCTATTGTCAATAATGCTACAATGAACATGAGAGTGCAGATATCTCTTAGAGATCCTGTTTTCATTTCTTTGTGGATATATACCCAGTAGTGGGATTGCTGGATCTCTTGAAAATTCTATGTCTAATTATTTTTGGAACTGGCTACACCAATTTTCATTCCCAACAACAGTACACATGCTTCCTTTTCTCTATAGCCTCGCCAACACATGCTATTTCTTGTCTTTTTTTACAATGTCCATTCTAACAGGTATGAGGTGATACCTCTTGGTGGCCTGAACTTTCTATAGTTTTAGATGTCAGTGTTTTTCAAAAGAATTACATTTTTTCTAGGCTGCCATTGCATTATTTCTGAATTGTGATGCTCTCCTACCTTTTTTTGTAAGAATAGGTAAATAATGATAGTAGTAAAAATAAATAATCTCCAAATTAATCTACCCCTAAATACACATTCTTAGTTATCTTTTAAAACCATCTATGAATTCAGTTTATATTTAAATTATGTCACATAGGATAAGAAGGTTTAGTTTTGGTTTCTAAATATTTATGCTGCTTATAAATATTATTTAAACATTTCTTGACATCCATCTCTTTTCTCTCTCTTGAGTGATGGGAGAGCAGTTGCATACCATTACTTCCTTTATTTAAGATTATAATGTCATCCAGTGGAAAAGGATTAGGTTGTGACACAGAAGTCAGTTTAATATACACTTTAGAGTTTACTTACTCTATGATCTTTAGCTAAGAATGACTTAATCTCAATGTTACTTAATTTTCACAATTAGAAAAAATTTATTGGTCATATGTTAGTCCAAGTTGGTTCTCTGAGACTTGGTTGTAAACTGACTCTTCAGAGAGATCTTGAAGTAGTGGAAGAATTCAGGAAAGGATTTAAAAAATAGTCATTTATGGAAACTAGGATAGAAAGACAGCAAGGAAGAAAATGAGGCATGAAATTCTGGGAACCTCTATGTAAAACAGAGATGAGAAAGAAAATCCAGGGGCTAAGAGAACATGAGCTTGGTTTTGTTGAAGGAAGTAGGGGGGTTATCTAAAATAATAATAACAATAATAATAATATGAATGTCAGATATGAAAGGGCTTTAAAATATCTTATGTAGAAGGCTCTGGAGAATGAATATGAAGTAATTCAGCCAGTCAAGATGGCAGTGTAGGTAAATGTGGTACTCATATCCTCCAACAATCATGACAGTATTACAACTAAACTACAGAACAACCATCATTTAGCACCACTAGATGTCCTATAACTTCTGGTTGTAAAAAGTCAGGGGGATTGTGGCTGAGAGAGATGGAGGGCTTCTGGAGTCCCAGTCATTCCTCTTAAAGGGCTTGCAGACTGAGTTACTTGGACTCACTCACTCTGAGCTCTAGGGCTGGGGTAGTGGCTCAAAAGGCACCAGGGACACACAGGGAGGAATTGAATTGTCTGGCATCAGGATATGATTTGGAGGGGAAGCTTTCTTCCAGGCAGAAGTGCTGGCAGAGACCATTGCTTCTTTTCTGAGCCTTCCACCCAGGGATCCAGAGGTGGGAGGCAGATCTGAGTCTCCATCACCCTGCCCTGGAGATTCCCCGAGACCCCACCCCACCCAAATTTTGGGCCCACCGAAGCTGGTTCTAGTGGCTTTTATATACAAAAGACCTGATTTGGCTTGTGCTTTAGACTTTCCAAAAGTTCCCCAAATAAGCAGCATCTGGCCTTGGCATGGCCGGTACCTCTTGCTAAGTGGCTCCAGGCCAGGGACTACTGGTGGCTGCCTTGGTTCACAGCTTGGTCTCTCCTGGGCTTTTCCAAGACCAGCCCAGGTAGCAGCCATATGCAGATTTCTTTGTAGCTCATACCAAGTGACCTCTGGCAGAATACAGGTGGTGACTGACCTTGGCCTGCACCTTCTGGGAGGACTAGAGCCAGGACATCTGGTAGACAGCTTTAGACCACATTGAAACACCACCCAACCACTTCCACAAGTGACACACTCAAGGGGCAGACTTAGTGGGCACCAGAGCTCTGCCGAAGTAAGCCTTGATCCATGGGATAGGCCCCTGCAAAGTGATCATCAGTGGTGGTTGTAGCTAGTCCTTGGAGCCAACTGGCCTGTTGGTATATCCTTCCTGTTGACATAACAATGGCAATCTAGGCTCAACTACAACAGAAGGGTATACATGGGCTACATGGAGGGAGGCACACCTGGAAGCATGCTCAGGTGAACAGGGAGGCTGTGCCACTGGAAGCCTACAGGGCACCTATTACATAAGGTTACTCTATCAAGCGTAGGAGAAATAGCAGCTCTACCCACAATCACAGAAAGGATACCATAATGAGACAAAGAAACATGCCCCAAATGAAAGAACAGAGCAATATTCCAGAAAAAGAACTAAAAAAAAAAAAAATTGGAGACAAGCAATATACTAGCCAGAATTCAAAACACTGGTTAAAAGGATATTCAATGAACTTAGTGAACCTCAACTGCATAAAAAAGATCCAGTCAGAAATGAAGGATACACTAACTGAAATAAAGAATAATTTACCAGGAATCAGCCTAGGGGAAGAGTAGATAAACTTAGAACTTTAACAGAAAGATAGAAAACAAAACTGTGGAACTAGAAAACATAAAAAAGAATCAGTGACAAATGAAGAATACTTATAGGGAATCAATAGTGGAGTAGATGAAGCAGAGGGTAAAATCAGAGATTTGTAAAATAAGGAAGCAGAAAACACCCAACCTGAACAGCAAAAAATGAGGATAGTATAAGTAGTCTCTGGGTGAACTTCAAGTGTATCAACATTTGCATCATGGGGGTGTCAGAAAGTGAAGACAATAGTCCAGGAAGCAAAGAGAGTCCCAAACAAGATGAACCCAAAGAGGCCCACACCAAGACACATCATAATTAAAATGCCAAAGGTTAAAGACAAAGAGAGGGCCTTAACAGCAAGAGAAAAGCAGTTAGTTACCTATAAGGGAGTTCTCAAGACTATCGGCTGATTTCTCAACAGAAACTTTGCAGCCAGAAGGGATTGACAAGAAATATTCAAAGTGATGAAAAGCAAGTACCTATAACTAAGATTACTCTATCCAGTAAAGGTATCATTTTACAATTGAAGGACATATAAAAACTCTCCAGACAAGAAAAAGCTAAAGAAGTTCATCACGAGCAAACCAGTATTACATGAAATGTTAAAGGGTCTTCTTTAAAAAGAAAAGAGAATAAAAAACAAAATAATGAACAAATAGACCAGAAACAGATAATTGCCAGATGGAAGGGGGGTTGGGAGTATGGATGAAAAGGGTGAAGGGGTTAAGATATACAAATTGACAGTACAGAATAGTCATGAAGATGTAAAGTATAGCATAGGGAAAACAGTCAGGAATATTCTAACAACTGTGTATGGTGTCAGATGGGTGTGAAATTTATCAGGATACTCACATAGTAAGTTATATAATGGCTAATCACTGGGTTGTACACCTGAAACTAACATAATATTGTGTGTCAACTGTAATTGAAAAATAACATTATAAAAAAGAAGTAATTCAGTGAAGTAACTGATGGGGAATATATTTCTGTTCTGTAGAAAACAGACCAGGATGAATCACGCGCTACTGACCAAAGCCAGGTTATTTACTTGGAATCTGAGTGAGCAGCCTCAGGCTGTTTACTGGAAAAATACCCCTGAAAATTATACGTAGATGCCACTTTGTTTGATAAACTATACTTTTGCCCCGAGACTTTCAACATTAGAGCAGAACTATGTTCAGAGATTTAAAAAATATTAATAGCCTTTTTAGAGCACATTTAGATTCACAGAGAAACTGTGCAGAAGCTGGAGTTTCCACATACTCTCCTGCTGCACACAGCTTCCCTGTTATTAACATCTTGCATTATTGCAGTACACCTGTTAGAATTAGTGAACCAATATTGATGGATTATTATTAACTAAAGTCCATAGTTTACATAAGAACTCATGCTTTCTTTGTACATATTGTGATTTTGACAAATGCAAAATGTCATATATCCACTATCATAGCATTTTACAGAATATGTGGTTTTGACAAATGCAAAATGTCGCATAGCCACCATTACAGCATCTTACAACATAGTTGTACTGTTGTAAAAATCTCCTGTGCTCCCTCTATTCATCCTGCTCTCCCTCCTTTCTACCCACCCTCTCTCCCTCCTTTCCCTCCCCCTGAACTGCTAGCAACCACAGATTTATTTTACTGTCTCTATAGTTTTGCTTTTTCCATACTGCATATACTTGGAATCATTATTGTATTGCCTTTTCAGATTATGTTTTCTCCATGTGTTTTTCTGGTTTGATAGCAAATTTCATTTTATTGCTGGCCAAAATTCCTTTGTATGGATTTACCACTGTTTTCATTCACCTATTTAAGTACATCTGTGTTGCTTCCAAGTTTTGGAAATTATGCATAAAGTTGCTATAAACACTTGTGTACAGGTTGTTGTGTGAATATAAATTTTCAACTCAATTGAGGAAATACTAATTAGTTCAGTTGTTGGATAATATGGCAAAAGTCTGTTTAGTTATGTAAGAAGCTACCAAACCATCTTCCAAAGTGGCTTTACAATTTTGCATTCTTAGCAACAGTGAGCGAGAGCTGCTGCCGTTCCCCATCCTCACCAGCATTTGGCAGTGTCAATGTTAAGGTTTCAGTCATTTCACAGATATGTAGAGGCACCTCATTCCTGTTTTAATTTACAGTTTCATAATTACATATGATGCTGAGCATTTTTTTACTTGATTATTTGCCATCTATATATCTTCTTTGGTAAGACATCTGTTCAGATCTTTTGCCATTTTTAACATTGGGCAAAGTTGTTTTCTTACTGTTGAGTTTTATGAGTTTTTTGTATATTTTGGGTACAAGTGTTTATTAAATGTGTTTTGCAGATATTTTCACCAGTCTGTAGTTTGTCTTTTTATTCTCTTAATAGTGATTTTTGCAGAGCAGAAGTTTAAAATATATCAAAACCCAGTTTATCATTTTTTTCTATCATTGATTCTGCTTTTGTCATTGTATCAAAAATTGATCAGCAAAGTCAGGGTCATCTTACTGTCCCTCCTTACATCATGCCTGTGTTCCATTTTCAGTTAATTTTTGTGAAAGTGTAAGGTCTGTGTCTAGATTACTATTTTTATGCATGGGGGTGTTCAATTGTTCCAGCATCATTGTTGAGCAGATAATTCTTTCTTGATTGAATTGCCATTGATACTTTGTCAAAGATCAGTTGATTGTTTTTGCATGGTCCATATCTAAACTCTATATTTTGTTTCATTGACCTTTTAGCCTTTTTTTTTTTTTTTTTTTGCCAGTGCCACACTGTTTTGATCACTGCAGTTTATATTAAGTCTTGAAGTTGAGTAGGGTCAGTCATTCAGCTTTTTTGTTCTGCATTATGCTGGCTATTCTGGGTCTTTTGCCTTTCCATATAAAATTTAAAATTAGTTTGTTAATATCCAGCTTGTTTAAACAGGAAAGGCAAGCTTTAGAACCAGGCTCAGGTATGGCAGAGAATTTAGAATGATCAGACTGGGAGTTTAAAATAACTATGATTATTGTGCTTAGAGCTCTAACAGAAAAAAATGGACAATATGCAAGAGAATACTCATAATGTAACAAGGGAGATGGAAACTTAGTAAAGAATAAGAAAAGAAATTTTAGAAATAAAAACACCATAACAAAAATAAAGAATGCCTCATCAGTGGACTGAGCATTGCAGGAAAAGACTCATTAAGATTGAACTTTTTTTATATACATTTAAAGTGATTATTGATAGATATTTATTTATTGCCAATTTATTCTTTATACTTTTTTCCCCTTTCTTTTGGTATCTTTTATTGATTCTGCTATTACAGTTGTCCCATTTTTTTCTCCCCTTTATCCCCTCTGTACTGCACCCCATCCCATCATCCCCATACCTTTTAGTTCATGTTTATGAGTTGTACATATCATTCTTTGCTTCTCAATTTCCTATACTATTCTTAGCCTCCCCCTGTCTATTTTTTTTGGTCAACATTTTCTTACCACCTCTTTCCCCAGCCACACTCACCCTTACCTCCCACCCTCAATCCTTCCCCCATTTGGCTTTGTCGATGGGTCCTTTATGCATGTTCCTTGATGACCCTTTCTCTCCCCTTCTCCAGTTATAACCCTCTCTCCTCCCCTCTGGTTACTGTTTTTTTTTTTTTTTTAATTTCAATGTTACTGGTTATCTTTTGTTTGCTTGTTTATTTTGTTGATTAGTTTTCACTTATAGGTGAGGTCATATGGTACCTGTCTTTCACCACTTAGCTTATTTCACTTAGCATAATGCTCTCCAGTTCCATCCATGCTGTCACGAAGGGCAGTAGGTCTTTCTTTCTATATGCTGCATAGTATTCCAGTGTGTAAATGTACCATAGTTTTTTTTTTTGATTCACTCATTTACTCTTGGGCACTTAGGTTGCTTCCACTTTTTGGCTGTTGTAAATTGTACTGCTCTGAACATTGGGGTGCTTAGGTTCTTTTGAATTGATGTTTCAGGATTCTCAGGGTATAATCCCAGCAGTGGAGTAGCTGGGTCAAAAGCCAGTTCCATTTTTAGTTTTTTGATGAAATTCCACACTGTTTTGCACAACGGCTGCACCGGTCTGCACCAGAAGTGCACTAGGTTTCCCTTTTCTCCACATCCTAGCCAGCACTTGTTGTTGATTTGTTTATGATGGCCATTCTGACTGGTGTGAAGTGGCACCTCATTGTGGTTTTAATTCACATCTCTCTGATGGCTAGTGATGCTGAGCATCCTTCCATGTGTCTCTGAGTCCTGTGTATGTCCTCCTTGGAGAAGTGTCTGTTCAGGTCCTTTGCCCACTTTTTAATTGGATTGTTTGTCTTCCTGGAGTGGAGTTGTGTGAGTTATTTATATATTTTGGAGATCAATCCTTGTCCAAGGTATCATTGGCAAATATATTTTTCCATACAGTTGGTAACCTTTTCATTTTGCTGATGTTTCTTTAGCTGTGAGGAAACTTATTTCACTGAAGAAAGAAATTAAGGGAGACACAAATAAATGGAAGCATATTCCATGTTCATGGACAAAAAGAGTTAACATTATCAAAATTTCCATACTTCCCAAGGCAATTTATAAATTGAACTCAGTCCCTGTTAAAATACCAATGACTTATTTCACAGATATAGAACATTTCAAAAATTTATATGGAATCATAAATGACCCTGAATAGCTGCAGCAATTTTGATAAAGAAGAACAAAGTAGGAGGGATCACAATGCCTGACATCAAACTATACTGTAAGGTCAATATAATCAAAACAGCCTGGCACTGGCATAAGAACAGACACATAGCTCAATGGAACAGAATAGAGAGCCCAGAAATAAATTGATATCTCCTATGGTCAATTAATATTCAAGAATGGGGGCAGAAGCATAGAATGGAGTAAAAATAGCCTCTTCAACAAATGGCATTGGGAGAGCTGGACAGCTACATGCAAAACAATGAAATTCGACCACCAACTTACACCATACACAAAAATAAACTGAAGATGGATAAAAGACTAAATATAAGTCATGGTACCATAAAAGTCCTGGAGGAGAACATAGGCAGGAAAATCTCAGATATTTCACATAGCAATATTTTCACTGATGTCCTGGAGCAAGGGACATAAAGGAAAGAAGAAACAAATGGGACTTCATCAGAGACTGAACATATGTTAACAGAAATATCCCAAAATAAAAATCAAAGAGAAAAGAATGAAAAAATGGAACAGAATATCCAAAAACTACGCGATAATTATCAAACATGTAACATATGTGTTATGGGAATAGCAAAAGGAGAAGGAGGAGAGAAAGGAACAGAAGAAATATTTGAAGTAGTAATGGTTGAGAATTTTCTAAAATTAATGACAGATCCTGGAAGCTCACAGAATACCAAGGAGGATAAATATGAAAAAATTTACACCTTAGCATATCATATTCAAACTGTAGAGCAAAGAGGGAAAAATGGAGATACCTGTAAAAGAATAACAATAAAAATGATTTAAAAAGTACCAAAACAAAGAAAAATTTTAAATGAAGGTAGGGAGGGGGGATGGTTGCATAGGGAGGTAATACCTTACCTATAGAGGAGCAAAGATAAGAAATACATTAGACTTGTCTTTAAAAATCATGTAAGCAAGAAGATAGTGAAGTGATTTATACACTCTGTTGAAAGAAAAACCCCACCAACCTAGAATTCTGTATCCAGCAAAATTATTCTTCCAAAGTGAAAGATACAGAGATATTCACTAAAACAAACAAAAGTAGAGGCATTTTATTGCAATAGTACCTCCTATGCAAGAAACGTTAAAAAAAATCCAGAAGGAGGGTAAATGACATAGATCAGAAAATCAGGTCTACATGCAAAATGGAACTGTAGAAAAGAAATAAAGAAAAATAAAGTAAAATTTTTATTTTTTGTATTTTTTGTTGTTAAAAAGTTATATTTTATCAATTATGCTAGTACAGTTGTCCTGATTTTTCCCCATTTTCACCCTTCATTCAATGTCCCCTCTCAGTCAATCCCCCTACCATTGTTCATGTCCATGGGTTATGTGTGTAAGTTCTTTGGCTACTCCATTTCGATACTGTACTTTACATCCCCATGGCTATTCTGTAACTACCTATTTGTACTTCTTAATACCCTCTTCACCCATTCTTCCCCTTCCCCCTCCAATCTGGCAACCTTCCATTAACTTCTTTTCTCTCGCTTTTAAGAGCCTCATTTTCTCTGTAACTTTTGGCTTTTTAATAATGGTGTGCTTTGGAGTGGACCTCTTTGCATACATCATAATTGAGACTCTGTGCTTCCTGTACTTGCTTGTCTAATTCCTTTACCAAATTAGGGAAATTTTCTTTCACTATTTTGCCAGGTAGATTTCCAATTTCTTGCTCCTTCTCTTCTCCTTCTGGCACCTCTATAATGCAAATGTTGGACCTTTTGAAGTTGTCCCAGAGACAGCTTACATGATTCTCATTTTTTTTGGATTCTTTTGTCTTCTGTTTGTCTGCATGGTTATTTTTTGTTTTCTTATATTCCAAATCATGGATTTGATTCTTGGCTTCATCCACTCTACTGTGGTTTCCCTGTAAATTATCCTTTATTTCAATTAGTGTATCCTTCATTTCTGACTGTATCTTTTTTATGCTGTTGAGGTCCTCATTAAGTTCCTTGAACATTCTTATAACCAGTGTTTTGAACTCTGCATCTGATAGATTGCTTATCTCTATTTCATTTAGCTCTTTTTCTGGAGTTTTGATCTGTTCTTTCATTTGGACCATGTGTCTTTGTCTCCTCATTTTGGCAGCCTCCCTGTGTTTGTTTCTAAGAATCAGGTAGAGCTGCTTTGACTCCTTGTCTTGGTAGTGTGGCATAATGTAGTAGGTGTCCTGTAGGGTCCAGGAGCACAGCCTCCCCCATCACCTCAGTGGGGTACTTCAGGTGCACCTTTTGTGTGGTCTGAGTACAACATGGTCTGTAGCTGTCCACTGAGTGCATTGGCCCTGGGGTTTCCTGGGTGGTGCATGCCAAGTTCAGCCCCTTCCTGTGTTTTGCCTGGGGGACCTGCTTCCTGAGCTGTAAAGCAATGTGAGATGGCTGCTACTTGTGCTGGGCTTGGAGATTCCCACTGAAGCCAAGCTGCAAATCACAGCTGTGCCTGGGGGTCACTGAAGCCAGCTGTTCAATGTCTGATAGGATTTAGGAAGTTGTGAAGTATGAGCCAAGGCCAGCCATTTATATGGAAGAATATCTTGGGTGGGCCCATAAATTTGGTGGTGCAGAGTCTCTGAGGATGGCCAAGGTGAGTCAAAAGTTTTAACCAGGTTGATGGAGTCTCAGAAAAGGCATCAGCTTGCCGGTTCTATGGGTGGAGGTTTTACAGGAGGGATAATGGTCTCTGCTCACCTTGATGTCAGACACTTCAGCTCCTCCCTTTATGCCACTGGTGGCTTTCAAGCTTCTACCCCAGTGCTGGTGCTCAGAAAGGGTGAGTCTGATTAGGTGAGTCCATATGTAGGTTCTTTAAGAGGAGCTGCTTGGGGCTTCAGCAGTTTCTTTCACCGACTCAATTTGTGCTGGTTTTTGCAGCCAAAAGCTTATCTTCCTGGCACTGAAACCCTGGGCTGGGGTGTCTGGTGTGGGGCTGGGACTCCTCACACCCGAGGTATCCCTCCCAAATTTTTATCCACCACATGTGAGTGAGAAAACAGCCCGTTCCACATCTGCGCTCCTCATACCAGCCTGGATGGATGTGGTTTCTTTAATTCCATAATTGGCAGACTTCCATTCAACTTGATTTCCAACAGTTCTGAGTGATGGTTGTTTTATATTTTAGTTTTAATTCTGATGTGGTTGTGAGAAGAGGTGAGCCATCTGCCTATGCTGCCATTGTGACTGGAAGCCAAAGATGTGCTTATCCCTTTCTCTTCAGTATAGGCAGGACATGTGACCATGATGAGATATCATGCCTTCAGTTTTGTTAGTTTATGGAGCAAAATCAATTTTGCAACTGTAATTTAAAGTCCTTAATCATTTAATTTTGAGTGAATCAAAAGGCAGGTTATTCTGGTTGTGCTTGACATCATCAGGAAGCCCTTAAAAAAGACATTAAGTAGCTTCAGATTCTTCTGCTGGTCTCAGAAAACACGTAAGCCACCATGAGTTTCACAGCCACCAAAAAATGATTTCTACTACATGAGTAGGGAAGAGGACTGAACTTCAGAAGAGGTTCCAGCTCCAGCTGACGCCTTGACTGCAGCCTTTTGAGACTGAGCAGAGGACCCAGTTAAGCTGTGACTAGTCTCCTGACCCATGGAATCTGTGAGATAGTATGTGTTGTTATAAGGTGCTAAGCTGTAGTAACTTGACACACACCAATAGAAAATTAATACAAGGGCTTACTGTTGCATGGGTTTTAACAGTGTTCTGAGCAGTCTCTACGTATTTTTTTCATTAAAAAAAATATTTTTTTTATTTATTTTTAGAGAGGGGGAAGGGAGGGAGAAAAGAGGGAGAGAAACACTGATGTGTGAGAGAAATATCAATTGGTTGCCTCTCACACACCCCCAACCAGGGACCTGGCCTGCGACCCAGGCATGTACCCTGACCAGGAATCAAACCAGTGACCTTTCAGTCTGTGGGATGGTGCCCAAGTCACTGATCCACACCAGTCAGGGCTGTAGCTGTATATTTTGCAGAATGTGTGTGAACTGCACATAACTTCATAGCTTTCCTTTCTCTCCTCTCATCTTCTAAACTTAATAAAATAATAGTTTATGCTTGTTATTACCAAAGGGATACATCCATTTGTAACTCAACCCACTGCATGACCACTGATTGTGTTCCTTTAAAATCACATATATTGTCCTAATTGTTAAATTCAATGTGCATTTTTAAATCCTTTTTGGAAATTAATCTTTTCTGCTATATTGGACACCTAAATCACAACTAGCACTGATCTTTCCCTGGGTTTTAGAGTCATATTTAACTATCTGTTGGAGTTCTCCACTTAAGATGGCTAGTAAGTCCTTTAAATTTAATATGTTTGTATTAGTTTCCTAGGGCTGCTGTAACTAAGCACCACCTATTCGGTGGCTTAAACAATATAAATTTATTGTCTCATAATCCTGGAGGCTAGAAGTCCAATATCAAGGTGTCAGCAAGGTCATAGTCCTTATGAGACTCTGGGTAGTTGGTTTTGCTTCTTACTTATTCTTTATAGCTTTGGTGGTTGCTGACAGTCCTAGGCATTCCTTGGCTGACAGCTGCATCACTTCAATCTCTGCCTCCATGGTCACATGGTGTTCTTCCTGTGTGTCTTCATTTCGTTGTCTCTCTGTGTGTGTATTCAAATTTCCCATTTTATAAGGACACCAGTCATATTGGATGAGAGTCCAGTTTTAAGACTTTATCTTAATCTGGTTAAATCTGCAAAGGTCCTGCTTCCAAAAAGGTCACATTTTGCACTATTGGGATTTATGAATTCATATATATAGTTTTTTTGGGGAGGGACACAATTCATCCTATAACAATGTCTCCGGTGAAACTAATTATCCTCTCCCACTATTCCTTTTGTTCTGTATGCCTTTAGACATCTTTCTAATGTAGTAGATAAGAAGGAGTGTTCTGGTTTCAGACACGACTGTATGACATTAGAGAAATTAATATAATTACTCTAAGTCTCAATTCATATAAATTGGGAAAATAATAGTTTAAACATTTAAAATTTTTATTTTCAAATAATTTATTTAACTAATTAAAACTGAGATATTAATTGACACATAACATTATATCAGTTTTATGTGTATAATATATTGATTTGATATTTGTATATATTGTGTAATTATCACCACAGTCAACGTCCATTACTATATATAGTTACAAATTTTTTTTGTGATGAGATTTTTAAGATCTATTTTCTTAGCAACTTTCAAATAAGCAATACAATGTTATTAACTATGATAACCATGCTGTACATCACATCCCCATGACTTATTTATTTTATAGTGGAAATTGGTACCTTTTGACCACCTTCATCCATTTTACCCATCCCCTAACCCCTGCCTTTGGCAATAAGCATTTTGTTTTCTGTATCTATGAGCTTTTTTTTTTCATTCCATAGCTTTTTAAAAAATTTCTTTATAAGTAAGAGCATTTGGTGTTTGCCATTCTCTGTCTGGTTTATTGGTTTGTTTCACTTAGCATAGTAACCTTAAGGTTCATCCATATTGTCCAAATGTCCATATTTCCTTTTTTGTGGCTGAATAACATTTCATATATTTATATATATATAATAAATTCATATATGTATCTATATATTACATTTTCTTTATTCATTTATCTGTTGATGGACATTTAGGTTGTTTCCATGTCTTGCTTTCATAAGTAATGCTGCAAAAAACATAGGATGCACAATGTATATTTTCAAGTTAGAGTTTTTATTTTGTATGAATAAATACCCAGAAGTGGAATTGTTGGATATTTGGTAGTCTATATTTAATTTTTTGAGGACACTGCACATTATTTTCCATATTGGCTGCACCAATTTACATTCCTGCCAACAGTGCACAAGAGTACCCTTTTTCCACATTCTCTCCATTTGTTATTTCTTGTCTTTTTCATGATAAATGTTCCAACAGATGGGAGGTGATATTTCATGTGGTTTTGGTTTTTATGATTAGTAATGCTGAGCACCTTTTCATGTACCTGTTGGCCATCTGTATACGTCTGTGTCTTTGGAAAAATATCTATTCAGGTCCTCTCCTCATCTTTCAATCAGGGTTTTTTTTTTTTCTTTTTGAGATTAAAAAAATATTTTGCATATTAACACCTTATCAGATATATAATTGGCAAATATTTTCTCCCATTTGATAGGTTGCCTTTTCAATATGTTGATTGTTTTCCTTGCTATGCGGAAGCATTGTAGTTTGATGTAGCCCTGCTTGTTTATTTTAGTTTTTGTCGCCTTTGCTTTGGTGTTAAATCCAAAAAATCATCTCCAAGAACAATGCTAAGGATCTTACCACCTGTGTTTTCTTCTATGAGTTTTATGGCTTCAGACTTTACATTCAAGTTCTTAATCCATTTTGAATTAATTTTGTGTATGGTATAAAATATTGGTCCAATTTTATTCTTTTGTATGTGTCTGTCCAGTTTTCCAAACCCCATTTATTAAGTAGTTCTTTCCCCATTATATATTCTTGACTCTTTTGTTGTAAATTAATTGACCATATATGTGCAGGTTTATTATCTGGGCTCTGATTGTGTTCCATTGATCTATGTGTCTATTTTATATGCCAGTACAATATTGTTTTGATTATGATGGCTATGTAGCATAGTTTGAAATTGGAGTTCAATGTCTTCAGCTTCTTTCTCAAGGTTTCTTTGGCTATTCATGGTCAAATTTTAGGATTGTTCTATTTCTGTGAAAAATGCCATTGGAATTTTGATAGGAATTACATCAACTCTGTATAATGCTTTGGGTAATAAGGAGACTTTAACAATACTAATAGCTCCAATTCAGTACCAAGGAATATCTTTTCATTTATGTATGTATTTATTTATTTCACAAATTCCTTACAGTTTTCAATGTACAGGTCTTTCACCTACTAGGTTTGGTTTTGTGTGTGTATGTGTGTGTGTGAAAATTAAATGAGATATCTGTACTTTGTATACTGTATATTTAGCACTCAATAAATGTATGTTGTTCCTATAGTTGCTTTTATAATTATTATCATTCTTCGTCAGTGGCACTATAATCTAACATTTGTTTATAATTAGATCTATAACTTGATTACATTTCGATCCTGACAACAGTGTAAGAGGAAGGTAGAGTGGGTTAAGGTCTGTACTCCATGAGATAAGAATAGAGAGTCAGTAAGAATGATTAAGGTTATTTAATTCACTGAGAGGGTTACCTGTAGAAGCAGTCTAGAAAGCCAGTCTATATTTGACGTCTTAAATCCAATATTCTTCCCGTGAACCAGTGTCGCCAGTTTGATTACCCTGTCAGGGCACATGCCTGAGTTGCGGGACAGGTCTCTAGTAGGAGGTGCGTGAGAGGCAACCACACAATGATGTTTCTCTCCCTCTCTCCTTCTCCCTCCATTCCCCTCTGTCCAAAAATAAAATAAATTAAAAAAATAAATAAATCCAATGTCCTTTCCACCACATAAACCTACCAGGACATATTCTTATAAGACAACTGCCGAAGTAGGTGAATACCATTTTTACAGAAGTTGGTAGGGTATTCCTTTTGAAATATCTGTTTTTGGCATAGTCAACATTTTCTTTTCCTCTATATACCAACAATAGCCTTCAAGTTACATCCCAAATCATTAGCATTGACTCTAATACCCTGATTGTTCCATTTCCTTTCTATTCTTCTTTTCTCTACTTTTTCAAAGCCAAAGGCACTGACATAGAGAAAAGTTGATGAATGTTAGTGAAAGGGGACTATAAAATTCTTACCTTTTTCTCACTCATGTTTGTTTTTGAAGGAACTTGTGCAATTAAAGAAGTACATGAGATGTATAATTGTTGAGATCTGTTTATTTTCCAGGTAATAATAACAGCAAATGACAATGGAGATAGTTCACATTTGTTGAGTGCTTGACAATGTGCCAAATACTATGAGCAATAGATGTCAGAGGTCTTGTCCTTATTTTAATAGTTTTTACTTTGGTTAAAGCCTTTATTTCCAAACAACAGAGACAGACTAACAGATTTTAGCATAAAAATGATTTGGTGACTCACAAGATCCCTCGGATGACTGGGAAAACTGACTTTGGATCTATTCCACAGAATGGTTCAGTGAAGACACCTTTGCCTCTTCCATTCCCCATTCACATGCACTTGCACATCCAACATCAATGACTCAGAAACGTGAATGCCACCAGTACCACCACTGCCCATGTAGCCTTGGGAACTTAGACCTGCCACAAACCCCCTCTGTTACTAGAGATATTTTTTTTCAGTCTCTATGTTGAATTAATGGTGCCCAGTTCAAAGCCTGAGGCAGGTTCATCAGATTAGTGGCAACTGTCAGTTTAGTAGAAAGCATAGTCCAAATACTAGCAGCACTGGCAGCAGTTGAGAACTTGCTAGAATTGCAAATTATGTACCTGCACTATCCTACTTAGTCAGAACTTCCTGGGGCATTTTAACAAGCTGTCTTGTTTTAGGAAGTCCTCAAACATAGTACAGTATACACTCTAAAGTCTAAGAAGTGCTTGTGTAGATAACATATTCATACCTGCCAAGGAGGTTGGGAAACAAAATTGCAGGTATTTTCAGATTTTATAGCAGGAAGTGGCTCAGCCTTTACTCAGGATTGAGAAGGTGGAGGAGACCCAAGACACAAGAAGGCAGTTTGGCTGTCTAGCAGCCAAAACAAATGACACCTATCTAGTGTAGCTGTTGTTCTTGGATGTTGTGTATGGACTTCCTGCAGTGTTTAACGATTAACCAGTGAAATTTAATCTGCTTTTTAAAGGAGTATCTCAGAGTTAGTTCTCCCCCTTAACCCAAGACATGATTGTAGTGTCTGACTCTCTTCTTCAGTGACTGGTATCATGCTCCCCCTTCCTTTAACTCCCCCAGTCTTTTCCTTCTCTTCTCTTCTCTTCTCTTCTCTTCTCTTCTCTTCTCTTCTCTTCTCTTCTCTTCTCTTCTCTTCTCTTCTCTTCTCTCTTCTCTTCTCTTCTCTTCTCTTCTCTTCTCTTCTCTTCTCTTCTTTCTCTTCTCTTCTCCTTTCTCTTCTCATCCCATCTCTGCCTCTCTTCTGTTCTTTCCCATTTCTTCTCTCTCCAATAATTTCTAAAGTTGACTTGAGTGTCTTCCCTTAAGGTTTCAATGAAAAGGGAAGTCTTTCTTCCTCTATTAAAGGCTGCTGTAATCACTGGCTTACCAAGTTAATGAAGCTTTCAGGGGAAGTTCTTTTCCATTTTTTAGGCAGGCCAAGAAATCATCCACCCAGGGCTTGCTCTAGGCAAAGCATTGAAGCTAAGAAGTTGATTTTTAGTGCCTTCAGGCTCTCTTTCTGTTTCACTGCCCCCTCATAGCTTCCTTTCTTACTTCCTTTTCACCTCAGTCATGAGCTGCCCCACCCCATGCTTCTACCTACACTCAAAGCTTTCTCTTAGGAAAGATTGATATCTTTGAGGACTCTTATCAGTCAATAACACACAGAATCACCTCCCAGAGAGTATATACGTTGAAATGATTTTTTTTTATCACTAGTGAAGGAATCTAAAGTGTTCTCACTAAAAATAAATTTCAAAAACAGTCAGTTGGAGAAGTATCCATTCATTTGCTTAATGAAGGGGTCCAGCTCATAACTTTCTCCCACTGTTTTCTTTCCTGATTTTAATTTTCTACTGGCCGCTGTTATAGTTGGATAATGTATCAGAACTTTCTCCCCTGTGTCTATGCCTCCTGATAGGTGAAAGACCCTGGAACCTGATGGGTTGCAGGAATGCTCTGGCCCCCAAGAACCTACACAGAAATGATGTCTCCCTGCCCCACCTTCCCCATTCGGAGACTTCTTTTTATGGATCAGAAAGAACCCTTGTCAGAGTTCTAGCTATTGTAGGCATTTTTTGCAATAGGTAATCTTTCCCATGGTCATGACATCCTGACTATAGATCATTCAGGATCAAGGTCCCAAATAAATCATTCTTTTATAGCACATTTTAAAAATATTACAGAAAAGAAAGAGAAAAAAGTACCTTTTAATCTTTATAGCCAATAACTGAAAGGACTGGTATCTAAGTTAATGAAACTGCCCTATTCTGGTAGAAAAGGCACTATCTTTCATAGGAGATAAATGCAGGGAGCTCTATTTTACAATAGTGATCTTCAATTTGGCTTTAATCACTTTGATATAGGATAAACTGCAAGCTAATATGAAAGATCAAAGCAGAAGTTAGATGGGGAGGAAAAAAAAATGGAACCATGTCTCACAGTGCCATAAATGTTATAATGCCAATGTTTGGTTTTCTCTGTGGTTGGAACAAAGAATAACATTTATGTGGTATAGGTACTAAGGGTGAATAATGACAAAAAGTAAGCTCATTTGTATGTGCCCTGAGCGGTGTGGCTCATTTGGTTGGAGCTTTGTCCCATAAACTGAAAAGTTGCGGGTTTGATGCCTGTTCAGGGCACATAGCTAGTTTGCGGGTCCAGTTCCCAGTTGGGACATGTGGGAGTGGCAACTGATCGATATTTCTCCCTCTCTCCCTCTCTCCTTCCCTTTCTCTCTAAAATCAATAGTGAGGATTTAAAAAAAACAAAAACAAAAACATTTGTATAAAAAAAGATGAACTGGGAAAAATAGAAAATTATCACAAAAGGTTAATATATCCAGTAAATAAGAGCATTTAAGAATAGAGAAGGAAAATCTTGGAACTCTATAGAAAAATTGGCACAGGATTTGAACATGAAGTTAGTAGGAAAAGAAGTAAAATTACTCCACAACATATAAACAGACACTCAACCTTGCTCACATTGAGGGATATAAATCAAGATTATGATGATACCTTATCTTACCTTTCAAAAGTGACTGCCCTTATAAATATCATTATAAATTAAAATTATTCTCATAAATTGCTGGTAGAATGCAGAGTTGTTTAACTCCTATGGGGGTGGATATGGTAATATATAGGAAAATTACATATGCACTTCATTTTTGACCCAGCAATCCTACTTCTAGGTACCTATTAAGATTCAGTGGCAAAAAGATAAAATGACTGATGCACGAGATAATTTATTGTGGCACCATATGCAGTAAAAAAAAAAAAGAAAACAATCCAATTGATTATTAGTAGGGGACTGATGAATAAATATTGATGTAGTTATATAATAGACTGCAATGTAGACAGAAATGAGAAAGATCTATATACACTGCTGTATAGTAAGGTGCAGAAGAGTGTGCATAGCTTTTATTTAAGAAATGATGGGGAATACGAATATAATATGTATAATATCCACATATTACATACAAGATATAGTACAAAACATTGGATATATAATGTATAATACATAATAATGAATACTACTGTGTTAGGGTTTCCAAAGATATAAAACCAATAGGATATGGGGAAAGAGATTTATTTTAAGGAATTGACTCAAGAAATTATGGAGACTGCCAAGTCCAAAATCTGCAGGGTGGGTCAGCAGGCTGGGGACCCAGTAAGAGTCAGTGCTGGGGTTCAAGTCTCAGTTTCCTGGCAGAATTCCAGTCTTGCTTGACTGAAATTGCGGTGAGTACCAGGCAAATCTCCAGAAGCCAGGCAGTGGCACTATTCCTTTTCCAAGTTCTCCCCCCCCCCCACAGCCACAAAGTGGGGCAGCAGGTTGCCCACCTGGGAGATTACCTAAGGTTCCACCTCACAGAATTTACAGGTGCCTTTTTTACAATAGGCCATGCTACTAAGGTAAAGAGTTAAAGGAGCTCTATCTAATACATAGAAAGAAACATAGGGAGGCTTCCAAATTGAGGAGACAAAGAAATATGGTCCAAAGAAAAGAATAGAACAAAACCCCAGAAAAAGAAGTAAACAAAAGAGAGGCAACCAACTTATCAGATGCAGAGTTCAAAACATTGGTGATCAGGGTGCTCAAAGAACTCACTGAGTACGGCAACAGCATAAAGGCAGAAATGAAGTTTACACAAAGTGAAATGAAGAAAAATCTACAGGGAGCCATCAGTGGTGGGGAGGAAGCCAGGATTCAAATCGATGACTTGGAACATAAAAAAGAAATAAGCATTCAACCAGAACAGCAAGAAGAAAAAAGGATTAAAAAGATGAGGATAGTATAAGGACCCTCTGGGACATTTCCAAATGTACCAACATCCAAACCATAGGGGTGCCAGAAGGAGTAGAGAAAGAACAAGGAATTGAAAACTTACTTGAACACATAATGAAGGAAAACTTGCCTAATTTGGTGTAGGAAATAGACATATAAGTCCAGGAAGCACAGAGAGTCCCAGACAAGTTGGATCCAAAGAAGACCACAGCAAGGCACATCATAATTAAAATGCCAAAGGTTAAAGATAAGGAGAGAATCTTAAAAGGAGCAAGAGAAAAGCAGAGAGTTACCCACAAAGGAGTTCCCATAAGACTATCAGCTAATTTCTCAAAAGAAATTTTGCAGTCAAGAAGGGGCTGGAAAAAAGTATTCAAAGTGATGAAAAACAAGCACTACCACCTGAATTATTCTATCCAGCAGTTATCATTTAGAATGGAAGAGCAGATAAAGAGCTTCCCCAATAAGGTAAAGCTAAAGGATTCATTACCACCAAGCCGTTATTACACGAAATGTTAAAGGGACTTATTTAAGAAAAAGAAGATCAAAACTATGAACTTTAAAATGGCAACAAAATCACAATTATCAACAACTGAATCTAAAAAAAAAAAATAACCAAACAAACTAAGCAAACAACCAGAACGGGAACAGGATATTAGATATGGAGGTCATTGGGAAGGTTATTAGTGTGGAGGGGGAAGGAGGAGAATGGGGGAAAAGGCACAGGGGTTAAGAAGCATAATTGGTAGGAACAAAATAGACAAGGGGATGTTAAGAATAATATAGGAAGTGGAGAAGCCAAGGAGCTTATATGCATGACCCATGGACATGAACTAAGTGAGGGGGATTGCTAGAAGGAAGCTGGGTACTGGGCAGAGGGAGAAAAAGTGGGAAAAATCTGAAAATGGTAATAGCATAATCAATAAATATACTTTAAAAAAGAAAAGCTATTAGGTTTTTTGTGTGGTATTTGTGTCCTATCTTGTAGAGATATGTACTGAAGTGGTTGTGAATGTACGATGTGTTTGGGATTTTCTTTAAGATAATCCATGGGTGGGAATGTAGGGAGGTAGAGATGAAATGAAATAATTTCCTGAAAATAACATGGAGGCAGTGAGGGATACATGAGTGTAGGGGGGTTACTATATCCTTCTCTTTACTATTAAATGTGTTTGAAAATGTGTGTAGTAAATGTTTTTTCAAGAAGATATAATTCTCAGTGTACAAAAAATGAGAAACTAATGTACTAGAACTCTCAGACATATGCTGTGACCTTATGTTGAGCTCTTTGGCCTCTTCGTAGCTCTGGGATTCTTATTTGTGAAACACAAGCACATGCAAATTAACACCATGACTTCTTGCAGGAAGTGCTGGGTTCCTATTAAGCAGGAACGAATGCTCTTTCAGTAATCTTTCTGATGACTATTGGGAACTGAAAGTGATGTTTTGGTGAAGCATGTACACATGCTCAATATATGATAATAAACCTACCGATTCACCCCCCTGGATGATATCTATTTAAATGATATCTGTAAACAGGTACTCTTTGAAGCAAGGAATTTACCTTATTTACTGTGTTGTTTCATTATATCTGATGGTGTGAACTGAATGTCTTGGGTGTCTTCTCACCCTGTAGGAGAAGCTTAATGGTGACCTTTGCTGGTCTGTGAGGTGAGTCCTGGATATTCTGGGTAGATGAGCCTGTTACCTTGCAGGGTGGTAAGAATGGAATATTGTGTGTCCTCTAACTCTGGGGAAAGCCCATATATTTTGACCATATGTCAGGCACTGTACTGTGTGCTTTGTATACATGATCTCACTTCTTTCTCTTTCACTGGAGATGGAATGTTCCAGATAACCCACCTGACCCTGGAACTCTACCTCCTCATCCTCTCTTCTGGATGTGATTTCGTGTCTCTGTATTAGTTTGCTGGGTTGTGATAACAAAGTATCAGAGCCTGGGTGGCTTAAGCAATGGAAATTTATTGTTTGGAGGCTGGATGTTGAAAATTAAAGTGTCGTCAGGTTGCTTCTGAGAGCTGTCAGGGGAAATCCATTCCAGGCTCTGTCGTTGGCATATAGATGACTGTTTTCTCCTTGTGCCTCTTCACACTGTTTCCTTCTATGCACGTTTTAAAAAGGACATGTTATATAGCATTAGGGCTTCATAACCTAATTTTAACTTGATTATCTCTATAAAGAATCTGTTTCTGAATACAGCCACATTCTGAAGTATGAGGATTAGAACTTGAACATCTGAATTTTGGTGGGGGAAGGAGGAGATAAAATTCAACTCCTGTTTCTGAAAGGGAAAATGCTTTATGCTTCTAGAATAGCTTATGACTTTTCTGAAGATTTGATTTGTTTCTTGCTCCAAAGTGGGCACCAGAAAGGAAATTTAAAGGATGGAAAAGGGCGAGAATGTTGGGGTTGCTATTCTGAGAAATCTTAGACACAGATAAGCATAAGGCTGCCAGCAAACTATGAAGAACGGGATGTTCCATGTGAATTACCATGCTTAACGTCCAGCTGCTGAGTTAATAGTTCACAAGCAACTTGAGCTCTGAGTAGTTTTTCAGTAGCTGTATCCCTGGCTCTAAATTTTTAGCAACAGGCCAAAAAAAAAATGGTTTAAAGAGGTGGAGAGTATACTGATGTTAGAACTCTGGGTTGTGTTGAGAGGGATGTGGTAAGTGGAAAGAAGGCAAAACCCTGTTGGTACCTTTATTCTGGTCATAAGAGTGTACTCTCTTTCACACACAAAAATCTAGCTGTGAAGAGAAAAGAACTATTCCTTTAACAACAAAATAGAACCAGAAAGGAGATAGCAGACAGGGTGTAAGCAGGATGTTTCTGTTTGAAAATCTCAGTGAAGTCTTAGGAAAGTGGTGAGAATAGGTGAAGGAGTGTTTTTGCATAACTATGGGAAGAAAACAATAAAAGGAGCATTTCCGGAAGTGAGTGTGCTGTAGGGCATGGGACAGCCAGCTGCAGAAGGTGGCAGGGACCCCGGCATTCCCAGTTCTTGCAGGGCCTGGCTCAGCTCAGGCGGCAGGTGCTCGTCCCATTCTGCCTGTGCACTCAGCTACGCATCCACGGTAATGCTCTGGGCTTCCTTGCTTTGTAATTTCCTGGCTGTAAATATGGACTCTTCATATGTGCGTCTCCATTTAATCACCCATTCAGTCTTCATTCTCTAATTGCTGTTTGAGTCTTGGCTTCACATACTGTCTAGCTTTTAGAGGCCCCATCCACATTTGATAAAAGAAGATCTTCTGGCAGCTCAGTAGTGCCATGAAACCCCAACTACAGCTTTCTGATTTTTCTTCTTTTCTAGCTGGAGAAATGAATCTGCCTCTAGACCAATCGACCCCCATTCTGCATCCTAGCTGCTGGAGAAGAATGAAATCAGAATGCTGCTTATGAAAATGTCTTACAGATATAAAAGTATGTATGTTCTGTAGTTTTAAGGACTATACAGCTTAAGTATATTTGCTCCAGGGATGAAAAGCAAATCTGGGATGACTGTCAATAATTGCTTTTATACTTGGATGCTTCAGCCTGCCATGCCTTCTGGTGGGGATTTGACATAAATTTCATTAGAAAATATTTCTTTAGGTTGTCAGAGGTTGAAAAGAGTACTGCGATTGGATGATCCCAAAGACAGGATCTAAAGCAGGGAGCATATGAGAGGATGCTAAGGGAAAAGAGGAGAAATGAGGAGGAGTTTAGTATTACGTGTAAGATAAATACCAAAGTGTAAGGTTTGCTTTCCGTGGAAAGTGTAGTGGTTGTGGTTTCTAAAACAAGCCCTCAGATTTTCAGAGACTGGTTTGCAGAGGCAGGGACTAGAGAGCATTCTTTACTTCCTTGACCCCCAGACTCCTTTCTTTTCACCTGAACCTTCTCAATGTCTCTGCCTCTTTCTGCTCTCTACTACCCCCTTCGGTCTGATGCCACTCAGCGATTGTCTCAGCACTCACCAGATTTGTCTTTCCTCCCTTGTTGAGAAGGCCTCAGCGCAAAGAGGGGAAAACTTTTGGGGGAGTGAGAGAGAAAGGCAGGTTCTTAATGAAAAGTGAATGACAAAGGCCTTGAAATTCTAGTGGAATTCATTGAAATTCCCAGATATAATATTAATGGGATAGTACCTCTGTTATGTTTCTCAAACTAGTCTTAACTATCAGGTAAGGACCCGAGCTTTCACTGTAATTCTTTTTAAAAAATTTATTAAATATATTGGGCTGACATTGGTTAATAGGATCATATAGTTTTAAAGTATACATTTATTTAAAAAAATTTTTGTGTATGTTATTGATTATGCAATTATAGTTGTCTCACATTTTCCCCCCTTTATCCCCTCGGCCCTGCACCCCATCCCATCACCCCCCACCTCTTAGCTCATGTCCATGAGCTGTACATATTAGTTCTCTGGCTTCTTAATTTCCTATACTATTCTTAGCCTCCCCCGATTATTTTTTTTGGTCAACATTTTCCCACCACCACTTTTTCCAGCCCCACCCATCCCCACCTCCTACCATCAATCTTTCCCCCATTTGGCTTTGTTGATGGGTCCTTTATGCATGTTCCTTGATGACCCTCCCTCTTCCCCTGTGGTCCCCCTTCCTCCTCTCCTATGGTTACTGTCAGTCTCTTTTTTATTTCAATGTTATTGGTTATATTTTGCTTGCTTGTTTATTTTGTTGATTAGGTTCCACTTATAGGTGAGATCATATGGTATCTGTCTTTCACCACCTGACATTTCTTTTAGCATAATGCTCTCCAATTCCATCCATGCTGTCATGAAGGGTAGTAGCTCTTTCTTCCACACTGTTATCCACAGTGGCTGCACAAGTCGGCATTCCCACCAACAGTGTACTAGGGTTCCCTTTTCTCTACATCCTTGCCAGTACTTCTTGTTTGTTGACTTGTTTATGATGGCCGTTCTGACTGGTGTGAAGTGGTATCTCATTGTGGTTTTAATTTTCATCTCTCTGATGGCTAGTGATTCAAAGCATCCTTTCACTTGTCTCTGGACCCTGTATATGTCCTCCTTGGAGAAGTTTCTGTTCAGGTCCTTTGCCCATTTTTTAATAGGATTGTTTGTCTTCCTGGAGTGGAGTTGTGTTAGTTCTTTATATATTTTGGAGATCAAACCCTTGTCCAAGGTATCATTGGCAAATATATTTTCCCATACAGTTGGTTCCCTTTTCATTTTGCTGATGTTTTCTTTAGCTGTGCAGAAGCTTTTTATTTTGATGAAGTCCTATTTGTTTATTCTTTCCTTTATGTCCCTTGCTTTAGGGGACATATTGGTGAAAAGAATGCTGCGTGGAATACCCAAGACTTTCCTGTTTAGGTTCTCCTCTATGACTTTTATAGTGTCACAACTTATATTTAAGTCATTTATCCATCTTAAGTTTATTTTTATTTGTGGTGTAAGTTGGTAGTTGAATTTCATTTTTTTGCCTGTAGCTGTCCAGCTTTCCCAACACCATTTGTTGAAGAGGCTATTTTTCCTCCATTTTATGCTTCTGCCCCCTTTGTTGAATATTAATTGACCATAGATACATGGGTTTATTTCTAGGCTCTCTATTCTGTTCCATTGATCTATGTGTCTATTCTTATGCCAGTACCAGGCTGTTTTGATTATAGTGGCCTTACAGTATAGTTTGATGTCAGGCATTGTGATCCCTTCTGCTTTTTTTTTCTTTCTCAAAATTGCTGCAGCTATTCTGGGTCGTTTAGGGTTCCATATAAATTTTTGAAATGTTTTGTCAATATCTGTGAAATAAGTCATTGGTAATTTAATAGGGATTGCATTGAATCTATAAATTGCTTTGGGGGAATATGGGCATTTTGATGATGTTAATTCTTCCCATCCATGAACGTAGTATATGCTTCCATTTATTTGTATCTTCCTTAATTTCTTTCTTCAGTGCTGTAAGTTTTCTGAGTGTACATCTTTAACCTCCTTGGTTAAGGTTATTCCTAGATACTTTATTTTTCTTGTTGCTATAGTGAATGAGATTTTTCCTCTGATTTCTGATTCTGTTATTTCATTGTTGGTGTAAAAAATGCCTTTGATTTCTGAAAATTGACTTTGTATTCTGCTGTATTCCCAAATTCACTTATTAGGTCAAGTAGTGTTTTGGTGGAGCCTATAGGGTTTTCTATGTACACTAGCATGTCATCTGCAGACAATGACAGTTTTACTTCCCCCTTTCCAATTCAGATGCCTTTTATTTCTTTTTCTTGTCTAGTGGTGGTGGCAAGGACTTCTAATACTATGTTGGATAGAAGTGATGAAAGTGAACTTCCTTATCTTGTTCCCGATCTTAGTGGGAAATCTTTTAGTTTTTGCCCATTCAGTATAATATTGGATCTAGGCTTCTCATATATAGCCTTTATTATGTTGACATATGCCCCCTTTATTCCCACTTTGCTGATTGTTTTTTTTTTCATAAATGGGTGCTGTATCTTATCAAATGCTTTTTCTGCATCTATCACTGATATGATCATGTGATTTTTGTCTTTCCTTTTGTTTATGTGATGTATTGCATTTATTGATTTTCAAATATCGTACCATCCTTGCTTCCCTAGGATGAATCCCACTTGATCATGGTGTATGATCTTTTTAATGTATTGCTGGATATGGTTTAACAATATTAGTTGGGGATTTTAGTGTCTATGTTTATCAGCTATACTAGCCTGTAGTTTTCTTTCTTTGTTGTGTCTTTATCTGGTTTTGGGATTAGGCTGATGCTAACCTCATAAAAAGAGTTTGGGAGTCTTCTGTCTTGAACTTTTTGGAATAGTCTGAGGACAGGGGTTAGCTCTTCCTGAAATGTTTTGTAAAATTCTCCTGTGAAACCATGTGGTCCAGGATTTCGTGTGCCTAGAGTTTTTGATTACTGCTTTAATTTCACCAGCTGTTATTGGTCTGTTCAGGCTTTCTACTTCTTCTTCATTCAGTTTTGGAAGATTACATTTTTCTAGAAATTTTTCCATTTCACCCAGGTTTTCAAATTTCTTGGCACATAGCTGTTCTTAGTAATTTCTTACAATCCTTTGTATTTCTGTGGTATCAGTTGTAATTTCTCTTCTTTCATTTCTAATTTCATTTATTTACACCCTCTCCCTTTTTTTTTCTTGATGAGTCTGTTTAAAGGCTTATAGATTTTGTTTATCTTTTCAAAGAAGAAGCTCCTGGATTTACTGATCTTTTGAATTGTTCTTTTAGTCTGCATATCATTCAGTTCTTCTCTGATCTTGATCATTCCCTTCCTTCTGCTCAATCTGGTCTTTGTTTATTATTCCTCCAGTTCTTGTAGATGTTGTGTTAGGTTGTTTATTTGAAATGTCTGTCTTTTTCAGGTAGGCCTGTATTGCTATGAACTTCACTCTCAGGACTTCCTTCACTGTGTCCCATGGGTTTTGAATTTGTGTGTGTTCATTTTCATTTGTTTCCAGAAATGTTTTGATTTCTCTTTTGATCTCATTATTTACTTATTTATTGTTTAATAGTATGCTATTCAGTCTCCATGAGTCTGAATGTTTTTGAGTTTTTTCCTTGAGACTGGTTTCTAGTTTTAAGCCCTTGAGGTCTGAGAAAATGCTTGATATGATTTCAATTTTCTTGAATTTGTTGAGGCTTATTTTGTGTCCTATCATGTAGTCTATCTTTGAAAATGTTCCACGTGCATTTGAAAAGAATGTGTAGTTTGCTTCTGTGGGAGGAAGGCATATATATATATATATATATATATATTTATTTATTTATTTATTTATATATATATTTGACTAGGTCCATTTGATCTAATGTGTCATTCAGTTCCACAATGTCTTTGTTGATATTGTGTTTGGATGATCTGTCCTTTGTTGACAGTGGGGTATTAAAATCCCCTACTATAAGTGTGTTGCTATTTGTATCTTTCTTGAAGTCCACTAGGATTTTCCTTATATATTTTGGTGCTCCTATGCTGGGTGCATATAGGATTACAATGTTTATGTCTTCATGAGGATTCTTCCTTTGAGTATTATGAAGCATCCTTCTGTATCTCTTTCTATGGCTTTTGTTTTGAAGTCTGTTTTGTCTGATATAAATATAGCTACCCTGGGCTATTTTTCATGTCCATTTGCTTGGAATATTTTTTCCTACCCTTTACTTTCGGTCTGTGTGGGACTTTTGTTCTGAGGTGGGTCTCTTACAGTCAGCATATGTGTGGGTCCTGTTTTCTTATCCATTCAGCTACTCTGTATCTTGTAATTGGAGCATTTATCCATTTACATTTAAAGTTATTATTGATAGGTAGTCATTCATTTTTTCCCTTTGTACTTATGTTCCTCTCTCTCTCGTTCTTTTTCTTCATCTTCTTAAGGCCGTCCCTTTAGCATATCTTGCAATGCTGGTTTAGAATAGATATATTCTTTTAGCCTTCTTTTGTCTGGGAAATGCCTTATGTCACCTTCCATTTTAATTGAGAGCCTTGCCAGGTAGAGTAGTCTTGGTTGCAGACCTTTGCTTTTCATTACTCGGAATATTTCTTGCCATTCCCTTCTGTCTTGCAGTGTTTCTTTGGAGAAGTTAGCTGCTAGCCTTATTGGGGCTCCCTTGTATGTTACTTCCTGTTTCTCCCTTGCTGTCTTTAAGATTCTCTCTTTGTCTTTGATATCTGCCATTTTAATTATGATGTGTCTTGGAGTGGGTCTCTTTGGGTTTCTTTCAGTGGGACCCTCTGTGCTTCCTGGACTTGTGTGACATTTTTTCTCCTTAAATTAACGAAGTTTTCCATCATTACTTTTTCAAAAAGGTTTTCTATCCCTTGCTCCTCTTCGTTTCCTTCTGGTATTCCTATTATATGGATACTATTATGTTTCATGTTGTCATAGATTTCCCTTAACTCCTCTTCATTCTTTTTGAGCCTTTTTTCATTTTCTTGCTCTTTCTGGGAGTTTTTTCTACCATGTCCTCCAGCTCACTGATTTGACCTTCTACTTCATCTAACCTGCTTTCGATTCCTTCTACTGTGTTCTTCAATTCAGAAATTGTCATTTCCTCTTGGTTCTGTTGATGGTTTCTATGTCCTTTTTCACGCTGATATAGTTCACAGTAAGTTCCTCATAGTTTCCCTGTTTTTTGGTAATTCTCCCTGAGCTCATTGAGTTCATTGAGCTTCCTTATAACCATTGTTTTGAACTCATTATCTGATAGTTTACTTGCCTCTATTTCATTTAGTAGTCTTTCTGAGGATTCCTCCTTTCCTTTCGATTGGGGGTTGTTTCCTTGTCTTCCCATTATTTGACTGCCAGAGCAAAACCACAAAGCCCAGGAAACAAACCCATGACCACAGAAATAACTTCCCACTGCAATCCCACTATCAACAGCAAATGAACCAGTATTAATAAGGCTATAAAGAGATTAAGACTATTATAGGAAAGGAGAGAAATAAACTATGGTATAAATTCTAGTCACTTAATATGCACCAACTTCATGGACAATAAATGAATGTTAAAAAGCTATGTAGTATAGAAAATATTGCAGATCATGTAGAAGACCACAGTAGATTTTGGTCTGGTGGCCTCTAGTATTTACTGCTGTTTTTTTCTTTCTGGATCCAGCTCTGGTGATGTCATATGTTGACCCCATCTGGCCTTAGGTTGCCTGTTTAAGACTTCTTGGGATCTACTGTTTGCTGTCTCCTTCAGTTGTTAATCTAGTCATTCTGTGCTCTTGCAGTCAAATTTAAGCACCATAGGGCATGGCAGAATCCCTCCTGTGGTTGGGGCTACCGTTTCCCCTCAGGCTGCTGCTGCCGAGATGGGAGCCAGGGGAGTGGTCTGTGTGAGCTCGGTGGCTGCTGCCCTATGGGGGATGATTCAACACCAGGATCCCTGAGGCTACTCTCTCAGTTCTCTCCATCCCCAGTCTCTCCTGAAGTGCCTCTAGTCCACTCTGTCCCTCTTTTGCAGGGATCTACTGTCTGTGGCTGCCACTCTGCACTCAGTAGTCAGGTTTGAGCACCATGGGGCCAGGGCAGAGTCTCTCTTGGGGGCGGGGCTATTGTTTCCTCTCAGGCTGCTGCTCAGGGGAGTGACCTGCCTGAGCAAATGGCTGCTGCCTCATGGGGGATGACTTAGCACCGGGATCCCGATGGCTACTTTCTCAGTTCTCCCCCAAGGCCTCCACCCCAAGTCTCTCCTCAGGCATCTATAACCCACTCTGGTCCCACTTTTGATGGATCCCAGAGTAAGTGGTTGCAGATGAACAATATGCTTTAGCCCTTTAAACAGCCCCTTTAGTCTCCAGCCACCACTCTTTGGCAGAGAGCAGTCCTTCTGCTTTTCGCAACTGGCTGTTATCTGTGTACTATTTGGCCTCTGGTGCTGTAGGCTGGGTATCCCCACTTACGGTTTGGACCCCGCTCTTCTCAGAGGGATCCAACTGGCTGCTTCAATATCCCTGTGGTGCTGCTGCTTGAGGGTGCCCAGTCAGCCCTCTGGCATTCTGCCACACTCCTTACCAGTCAGGTTGTGCTGAACTGATTCTTCTGTCTCTTTGAGGTTATAAGGCTCCTCTCTCGCTATTGTTCAGTTGTTTGTTTCGGGTGATTTCTCCACAATTTAGTTTAATTCTAGATTGGTCCTGGGAAGAGGTCAGTGTGACTTCCATTTATTCCTCTGCCATCTTGTTTCTACATTTCTGTGATACTAGATCTATGTATTTAACTGTGTGCCCACTACCTAAAATCAAACAACCTTCCGTCATTGCATATTAGGTCCCCTCTGCTCCCCACTTCTCCACCCCCTTCCCTCTGGCAATCACCATATTGCTGTCTGTGTCCATGAGTTTCAGTTTTATATCCCACCTATGAGTGAAACCATATGGTTCTTAGCTTTTTATGTCTGAATTATTTTGCTTAGCATGATATTCTCAAGGTTCATCCATCCATGTTGTTGCAAATGACAATATTTCATCTTTTCTTATGGCTGAATAATATTCCACTGTGTATATTTACCACATCTTTATCTAGTTCTCTATTGAAGGAAACTTTGGTTATCTTCATATCTTTGCCACTGTGACTAATGATGCAATCTACAAACATAAGGGTGAATAAACTTTTATGAATACATGTTTTTGACTTTTTCAGGGAGATATTCAGGAGACGGTTCACTGGGTTGCATGATAACTCTGTTCTTAAATTTTTGAGGAATTGCCAAACTGTCTTCCATAGCAGCTGTATCAGTCTACATTCCTACCAGCAGTGAGTGAGGGCTCCCTATTCTCCACAACCTCTCCAATGCTTGTTATTACTTGTCTTATTAATAATAACCATTCTAACAGGTATGAGGTAGTATCTCATTATAGTTTTGATTTGCATTTCCCTAATAGCTCATGAGGTTGAACACTTTTCATATATCTGTTGGCTGCTTGTATGTCTTCTTCGAGAGGTGTTTGTTCAGGTCCTCTGACATGGTACTGGCAGAAAAACAGACACACAGGTCAATGGAATAGAATTGAGAGCCCCGGTATAAAACCACATGTATATGGGCAGATAATTTCCAACAAAGGAGGCAGAAACACACAACAGAAAAAAGAATGTCTCTTCAATAAATGGTTCTGGGAAAATTGGAAAGCTATATGCAAAAAAGAAAACTAGATTACAGTTTGTCCCCATGTACAAAAATTAATTCAAAGTGGATCCTAAATATAAGATCTGAAGGAATAAATTACATAGAAGGAAACATAGGTATTAAACTTATGGACCTTGGCCACAGAGAACATTTTATGAATTTGACCCAAAGGCAAGTGAAGCAAAGGCAAAAATAAATGAATGGTACTATATTAAACTAAAAAGTTTCTGCACAGCAAAAGAAATCAACAAAACAAAGTGGTAAGCAATCAAATGGGAGATTATTTTTGCAAACAACAGCTCTGATATTAAACACAGGTTTAATATCCAACAGGTATAAAGAACTCATAAAACTCAACACCAAACAAACAAACAAACAATCCAATTAAAAAAGTGGAATAGGATCGGAACAGTCACTTTAATTCTTAACAGCTGCTCATTTCAAAATTCAGGAATAACATTGATTTCACATGGTGCATGACAACAATAAGTCCTTCTGGAAGAGGACTTTGCTGACACTTTGGTTAGAAAAATCTTTCATATGATTACATTTTATGGTGATAGAATATAATTTGTACTTATTATATATACTTATATATGTATGTATCTATGTTTATATATCATCTATCTTTTCTCTATCTATGTATCATCTGTCATCTATCATTATCTATTTATCTGTCAAGAAAGAGTCAGTCATGCGGTCTTGTCTTCATTGCTATTTGATCTGGATGTGGGCAAATGATAAATGACCAAGGGTCAATCTGCTAAGGAACTTTTGGGAAAGATTTCCTTCACTCAAAAATAAAGCAAACAAACAAAAAACAAAAGCAGGTACTCAGTATGAAATGTCCCTCTTTTTCACTGGATGTTGTTTGTTGTCTGTGACACTTAGACTCACAGCCTCTTGGGACCCTTAAGGGAGGCAATATTAATATATCACAGAAGACAGGTGAAAGAACTTGAGTCCTGGTGAATGTCCTACTACCGGGTTTATCATTATCTTTTTTGTTTGTTTTGTCATACCTTGTATTGGTTAAGCTGTTTTGCTCTACAGCTTGATTTGAGAAGCCACTATATGCCTTTTATATAATTGTTTGAAGTCTATCTGGGACATATATTAGGTAAGGGTACAGACATAAATTGAAATATGGACAGCTACAAAGAAGTAATGTGGCGAGGTAGTTAAGAACACAGACTATGGAATTAATTGCGTCAGTGTGTCTCTCTTCCATCTCTTAATATCTAGCTCAGCTGGGAAAATTATTTAGTCTTTTTGGCTGTTGGTTGCCTGATATGTGTAATGGAGATAGTAATAGGACTTGCTTGAGGCTAAATGAGTAATGGTGGCAAAGCACTGAGCACGATGGCTGGCACATGTTACATACTCAATATAATATTAGCTATTATAGTTGTTATATTTGAGAATATTAATGAGAGCTTCAGAAAAGGTATACAAATTATCAGGTTTTGGTAAAATAAAACTTTCCCAAAGATAAACATTGTTATGAGTGTTTGTGATTTTCACTCTTAACTTACAAGAGTAAAAAAAAATGATCTGATAATATAGATTCATAGCATATAGAAGAGTCTCAAATTAATATATAGAATTTTTTGTTTTAACAAAAAATTTAAGTTAACTAATGTAAAAATTCAGAGATGTAACAGCACCATGTTCAACTAAATAAATTTAATATAAGTTGAAAGTAAATTGAATAAAATATCACACAAAAAAGAGTGAATTGCAATTTAACAGCTAATCTGAGTGAAAGAAAAAAAAGGAAAGGTTTAACAGACAGAAAAATTACCCAATATTTGTAGTTACCCCAAAGACAATGCTTCCTTCAAGTAACATTGATGGTTGAGATTTAACTATTGGCTAATATAACTTTGGATTTTATCTGTGAATCCTAGTTACTCATATCCAATCATCAGGGATAGTTGGGAGTTGGCTGCATTGTAGGATAGAATAATGTGACTAGTTTAGACTGTTCTCAACTGAAACAGAATGGTCTCAACTAAAACAAATATCAAAGCTGCATAGCTAACTACTATCTTTTTAAACACACAATGGCATAATTACGTGTGATACAAGTTGGTATTGACCTTATTATATAGTTGTGTTCAGTTTTAAATTGTTTTTCCAGAAGTAAATATTGTGAAAGAAATCAGTTGATTGAAGAATGTGAGACTTCTGGCCAAGATGGAGGGGTAGGTAGACATACTTTTTCTCCTTGCACAACCAAAAGAAGGGCAAGAACAAATTTAAAAACAAAAAATAATCAGAACTGCCAGAAAATCGAACTGTATGAAAGTCTGACAACCAAGCAGTTAAAGAAGAAACATTCATCCAGACCAGTAGGAGGGGTGGAGACGAGCAGCTGGGGCAGAGGGACACATGGCAAGGTGGCAGCTGGTGGACCAAGCAGTCCCACATTTGCATGTGGATAAACTGGGAGGAAAAAATGGGGAGTGAGAGAGACCATGCAACCCAGGGTGTCAGTGTGGGAAAAGAAAGCCTCAAAACCTCTACCAGTAAAAACCTGTGGGGGTTGAGGCAGTGGGAGAAACTGCCAGTCTCATAAGAGAGTTCATTTGAGACCCACAGGGTCCTAGAATGTACAAAAACCCACCCACCTGGGAATCTGCACCAGAAGGTCCCGATTTGCTTGTGGGTAGCAAGGAAGGTGACTGAAGGTGACCAAGAGCCAAGCAAGCAGCATTGTTCCCTCTCAGACCCCTCCCCCATATCGCCACAAGGCAGTGATGTGGGTTGCCCCACCCTGGCGAATACCTAAGGCTCTGCCCCTCACAACATAACAGGCATGCCAAGACAAAAAAAATATGACCCAAATGAAAGAACAGATCAAAACTCCAAAAATAGAACTAAGTGATGAAGAGATAGCCAACCTAACAAATGCAGAGTTCAAAACTTATGCAGAGATGCTCACAGAATTGGTGGAGTATGGTCACAAAAGGAAGGAAAAAAGTGAAGGCTATGCAAAGGGAAATAAAGAAAAATATACAGGGAATGGAAACTGGGACTCAAATCAATGATTTGGAGCAGGAAGAAGAAATAAACATTCAACTGGAACAGAATGAAGAAACAAGAATTCAAAAAAATGAGGAGAGGCTTAGGAACCTCTGGGACAACTTTAAATATTCCAACATCCAAATCATAGGGGTACCAGAAGAAGAAGAGGAACAGCAAGAACTTATTTGAACAAATAATGAAGTAAAACTTCCCCAACCTGGCAAAGGAAATAGACTTCCAGGAAGTCCAGGAAGCTCAGAGAGTCCCAAAGAACTTCAACACAAGGAAGCATGTACCAAGGAACATCATCATTACATTACCCAAGATTAAAGATAAGGACAGAATCTTAAAAGCAACAAGAGAAAAGGAGAGAGTTACTTACAAAGGAGTTCCCATAAGACCATCAGCTGATTTCCTGACAGCCAAAAGGGGCTGGAAAGAAGTATTCGAAGTCATGAAAGACAAGGACCTACCTCCAAGAATACTCTATCTGGAAAAGCTATCATTTAGAATGGAAGAGAAGATAAAGTGCTTCCCAGATAAGGTAGAAGTTAAAGGAGTTTATCATCACCAAACCTTTATTACATGAAATATTAAGGGGACTAATCTAAGAAAAAAAAGATGATCCAAAAAGTGAACAGTAAAATGATAACAAACACAACTATCAACAACTGATCCTTAAAAAACAAAAACAAAAACAAAAACAAACTAAGCAAACTGTTAGAACAAGAACAGAATCACAGAAATGGAGATCACATGGAGGGTTATCAGTGGGGAGGGGGAGAGTGGAGAATGGGTGAAAAGTTACAGGGAATAAGGAGCATAAATGATAGGCACAAAATAGACAGGGGGAGGTTAAAGAATAGTACAGGAAAGGAAGAAGCCAAAGAACTTATATGTACAACCCATGGACATGAACTAAGAGGGTGAATGCTAGTGGGAGGGGGGATGCAGGGTGGAGGAGAATAAAGGGGAGAAAAAAATGGGACAACTGCAATAGCATAATCAATAAAATATATTAAAAAGAAAAAGAATGTGAGGCTTTTAGCTGTAGCTACTTATCAGAAAACTTTGGCAGCATCCTAACATTCTCCCTAGAGTTCTGTAATAGTTTAAGTGTCATGCAAAACATTTTGCCATTTATCATTATAATGGAATAGAGAGGTACCTTATGGGGATGAGGCTAAAAAAGGATTTTATATGATTACATCATATGGTGATAGATGCTAACAATTTGTGCTTATTATGAGAACAGTTTTCTGAAGAGAATTCTTGATAAATTTTGCAATTGCTCTTCACTAGATGTATATAGATATAGCTTATATTATATCATAAATACATGTAAATGACAAAGTTAAAGATAGGCAAGAGGGATTTAAAATTTGTCTGGATAGAACAAATTAGAATTTGTGCATGTTTGTTCAGGTCTCGTTTTATTTATCATCCATCTACCTATCATCTATCTGTTTTTTAATTGAATTTATTGGGACCACATTGGTTAATAAAATTATGTAGGTTTCAGGCATACAGTTCTGTAATACATCATCTGTACATTGCAATGTGCATTCACCATTCAAATTCAAGTCTCCTTCTGTCAACATTTATTTCCCCTTCACCTTCTTCTACCTCTCCCACCTCCTTTCTGACTGGAATGCTACTGAGGTCCCTTTTTAATTAAAGGGTCACTGGAAAGAATGAAAAACAAACAATTCTAGGAAAATATTTACTAGAATTATAATCCATGCTTTTGCAATCTATGATCTCTGGTGTAAATTATTGAAGGGCACACAACAGAAGTAAGAAAGAATTTTCATTAGACATCTGAGTTGGGACAATACATAGACTGAGAATCATTAGATATTTAGAGCTCACTATACCTGCATTTTTAAAACTCAGATCACAAGATAAATAATGGACCTTATAATACCCCTAGTTCATTTTGGACCTGCTGAGCTGAGAATATGTGTACTTCAGAAATGAGGGTGTAAACTTCTTTCTGACTCCAGTCACTTGAAGGGTAGCCTTAACCAGGAAGAGATCAAAGGCTCTGCTAGGACCTGTTGCTGTATAGCTGGAGGGAGGTAAATAAAGTGTATGTAAACACATGTGTATTTTACTTTACTGGCTAATAAGTCGGAGTCAGTCAACAAAAATTTAATGAAGGTTTAATATATACTTAACATTGTGCATGTAAAAATATACTGTGAGGCATCAGGAAGGCACAATACATGGCTCTACTCACGATATGCTGTAATTGGGATTCATAACCAGGTCTTTTTGACCCCAGATTCTCTATATATTATGATACTATACCATTGGCTAGGCATTTTCTTATTTTATTTAATATTTACTCTAAGCTTGCAAGGGAATTATTATTATTCATAATTTGTACACAAACCTCAACCATTTAAGCAGAAGGAACCCAAAGCATTTTTCAAAATTAAAAGAACTAAGCCAATTACACTCTAATACAGACTCTTGCTTATGTAGTTATCAGGGCTCACTGGTGCTCACCAGATGGGCTTTTATGAACTAGTAAAGTTGTTTCTCTTTTCTTACATGGCTTATCTACATTCTTTTTTCTTGTAATTCAACTTTGAAGCACTAGGAAAATGAACTGTTTGCCATAATCATTAGTTTGAAAAGCTTAAATATCACCCACTTTGTGTATGTTATATTACAAGATTTTTAAAAATGATCATCTAAAGGTGAAAAAAGTAGCGACTGCAGTCTTTTCTAAGAAATATCAGGGTTTCTATTATTAATTAGTTCATACAGTACTTATAAAGTGCTTAGAAGATGAAAAGCAGTGTGTAATAAAGTGTTGCCTTTCTTATCAGCACTGATGGACTTTAATCACATGAGGTCATAGTCTACTTATTTTATTACACTGGAGAGTTTTGTTTTTTTCTCTTACATTGTAGGTATTTCTTTAGAAGAAAATATGAGAAGAAATTACTTTCCTTGGGTTTTTTTCAGTGTTTCCTAACCTTAAACCAATTAATATTCTTGTAGTTTCTGTTGGTTTTGTAATCTAATCATAGGTTCATAATGCTTGGGTTGGGAGTTCAGGGACAATTATGACAATGATATGTAAATGTACGTCTCTAATCCTGGCCCCCTCCTCCTCTTCTGAGCAGTCTGCTTGCTGTCTATAGGATCTCTGTCCTCAGATGTCTACGGACCCCTTAGAAACAAAACATAATTTGAATCAAGCTTCCCACTCAGATCGTTGCCCCTAATTTTATTGTGATCTAAGTACTGCCACCCTTTTTACTCTCAGGGCTGTAAATTTGTAGCCACCATTTATCTTCTCTTGAATCTTAGTTGTCTAGCCAGTTATTAAGTCCCAGATTTATTGAATTTGTCTCCTCCTTAAGAAGACCCCAGCAACAGCTTTGGTTCAGGTCTTCTGGCTACTTGTCACTTCCGCTTCCCGTTGTTTACATAAGCACATTCTTACACTTCGAAAGTGTCCTGGATGCAAGTTTCATTTTTTCTTTAAGCAAGTAATTTCATTTTAAATTATGAACAAAAGCCTCATACAACGTGAATAGCATTTGTTATCATTGTCTTGTATTGGTAATATCTTAATATTCTACCGTAACTGGAAGTCCTACCTAAGAAAATCCTAATGGTTTGCTGTGGGAGATAACTAAGGAGAATTTTTTTTTAAATTAGTGAACTATTTATTTTGCAATTAATCAGGGTTGGTATTCTCTTTAAACTTTCATATTAAAACCTTGTAATTAAAAAATCATAAAATTCTGAGCAATTATTTATTTATAATACCAACACCCAAGAACCAAGGGGTAAAAAAAGCAATGAATTCATATTTACATAGGGTTACTTATGTAGGGGAGAAAAATAATTCTCTTCTACCCTCTTTGGGTCTCTGGCTGGGCTTAAGAATTAAACTGACATAATACAGATTAATAGGAGAAAAGGATGCACATTTTATTGAATTTTTCCATGTACTTGGAACCTTCACAAGAAAACACAGGCCTGAAGAAATGACCGTAATAGGAAGCTTTTATATCTTTTAGGAAAAATAAATAATAAATCTGTGAAGAATTGACAAGAAAAGGGGCTTGGGCTATGGGTAATAAATGGTGAAGAAGTAACTAAGAAAAGAAGGGTTAGTTTAACAAGGTTGGTTTACACAGCCTTCTTGGCCGTAAATTCTTTGTCTCTGGTGATGAAGATGTCCTTTATCCTCCTGTACAGGGAGGGCACCTTTTCACAAGTAGCTATAATTCCTGTGGTTATTTTAGATTTTGGTCTGTATTTAGTTAAGTAATTTCAAATCTTCTGTCTATTTTATCATAGCTTCTTCATTTGGGGGTTCTTTATTTTAATTTACCTTGTCTTTGATTGGGATTATCATTTAGTATTTTTTAAAGATGGAAGGTATTCGTGTGCTTTCATTTAAGTAGTGCTTTATTTGCCCTTTTTTCTGAGCTCATTGAACATAATTTTAAGATCTCCTGTTTTGTTATTATTTCTTTGTTGTATCCGTGTTTTGAAAAAAAATCATGTTTTACAAATCCATCTTCCTTTGCCAAGGCCCATGCTCATACAACCTCCATCTTTAAAGTTATAGAATATGTACTGCCACTTACTCAATATATAATGTTACTATCATTTAACTCATCAGCAAAGTCATGTTTTGGGTAAAGCTGTTGTAAACGTATGCAGCAAAATCTCCATATTTTCCCTTTGATAATTTTCATATTTTAAAAGTTCTTGTGCGTATTATAAGGACAGATTGCAGTCCCCTAGATGTTGGAAATTCCTTAGAGATCCTCTAATCAACCTTGAACCCCATAAATTTTATTCTTCTTACAGTATCAGTGAAAGATTGATTACCCATCTCCTGCTTGAACTCTTTCACTGATTTGGAAGTCGCTATTTTGACTGAAGTTCTTTTCCTTTTGGAAAATTGAATAGAAAAATATTTCATTGTTATTCCTGATCATTAGTTGATATTTTTAAATAAACCCAATTCCTTTTAAAATTACTTTGCTTCCTCTTTGAGGATGCTGTGCAGATGTGGTTGATGAGCATGGAGTGTTGTGTTACTAAAATTCTGAAGTAGAAAGGCATGTGTATTAAGAATGTATATGAAATCTGTGTAATGCTCATTAAATAAAAATATTACACATGTTGAAGACTGACATTGTGTGTCAAAAACAAAAGAAAATCTCTGATACCACATAAAAGCCATCCATTTTGGCAGGGGCCCCAGAGCACAAAGACAACTGTGGAGTATACATTCTCTCCACACTGAGAGAGGGGGAGGCAGCACAGGCAGCTCACTTCACCTAAATGTAGGAGACAAAATCCCTTAAAGAGCTATTTCAGGGTAGATTAACTTTGAAGATGTTTTTCAATTCTAATTTCTGTGGATATCTCTGACCTTTCATATTGCTCGGTATAAAAAAGAGGAGATATCAGTGCCCTTTATCTCCCCCTGCCTCATTTCTTTTTGTTTTTCAGAATAAATAGAAAATAGAGGAGAAATAGACTGTTGGTGGTGGTGGTTTCTAAGCAGCACTGGGAAAAAACTGTTTATGGCAGAGTAAATAATGAAGAGCCTTAGAACTGTTTTGAAATGCAGATCTAAATACTCTTCCTTTAGTTTCAATTTTAATTTTAAATTTTATTTTATACTGCTTTTGGATGTACTCTTGGTGGTTGGTATTTCCCTTAGTAACCTACATTAATTATACAAATGGAATCCAAACTACAGTACCATGAGCACACAATGTTCTCAGATTCTTGATCTGAACCACTTTTTTGTCAGATGAAGTTCAAGTTTTCATTATCCTCTGTAGGCTGATTTACACTGGTTTGATCTTTAAAGAAATTAGCAGATAATTTTCATAAGAGATGTAGTTAAAGCAGATCTCATTGTATCTTTGTACAATTTAAAGAATCCCAAAATTTATATACAGAACTTTGCATTTATTCTTATCTAATTTTTTGAGGTTGTTTCAAACTACCAAGGTAATTTTGAGTATTGGGCCCACCAATCATCATACCAAGAATTTATCTGGCTTTCTATGAAGATCTGATAAAGATATCTTTGTGTGTCTTCATTTGTATTACAAATTGTTGAATAAGACAGGAGCAGGGTCAAAACCCTGTGGCATGGCACAAAGTCTTTTCTTTAGGTGGATATTTAGCTATTGGTTAACATCACGGGTACTTTATGCAGATTAGCCAGCCATGAGTGCATGCAACTCTACTCTCATGCAGCCCAAATCTCAGTGTTTTAGCTGTACAAACCAATAAGCTCACATTTTAATGGAGAAGATATCTAAAATCAAGATGGATGATACACACAGCATTTCCCCAGTCTAATGCTCCATTCCTAAATGTTAGGGGATTTTTTTCCAATTTCTTCTCTTTTTATGTTTAATTAAGCTATTTTTGCCATTTCCCCCCAAACTACTTCTTTATCTGTTCTCGTTACTCTCTGCTCTATTATCACTTCGAGGCACCCTGAATGGAATACATACTGCAGATGTGCTGACACATAGATGTATACCCAAAGGAAATTATAAATTGTTATTTGTATGAAGTTAAGAATCATGACTCCTCAACATTAAGCTTGAATGATTCTTAATATTTGGATGTTAGATTTCTAAATAAACCAAAACAAAGCATTATTTCTATCTTCAAAATGTTGATCTATAGAAATGGAGAAATTGATTTAATTTTGTCTCATCTAGATATAACTTGTGGGATTCTAGCCTATGGGTAAAATAATAAGAAAAGGTTAGAAACAAGGAGATGGAAGGATGTTAGAAATTCTAAGTGGTTTTAATAAAAACTTAAGATCTGTCACATTAAGTGCTATAGACCAGTTCCAGACAGAAAAGAAAAGATGAGTGAAAGACAAACACGGAGCGGTATTGCTTACTAAGGGAGGATGAATTTGGCAGATGGTACCCTCTATTCTCTGCTTTCAAGCAAGGGGAGGATAAAGTGTACCCTCTTTTATAAAAAAGGAGTAAAAATCTCTATTTAACTTTAATAGGTGACTTGAGATCTGTGTATGCCTTTAACGTTTGTCTATCTCAGCTCTTTGGTTCTGAAAAAGAGCCTGTCTGGGGTGCATTGGTAGAGATTTCTTCTTCATACAATGAATGACAATACTGAAAAAAAAACCCAGTTCTCAATTTATTACATTAGAATTCTTAAATGATGACCTGCAATGAGTTGTTAGGTGATGCAGATTAGCTAGTCTGCATCACTTAGCCAAAAACAGCTTAACTAAACATTAAAAAAAAAAAGGTTCTGAATTATTGCATTAGAACTCTTATATGATCACCTGCAATGAGAGAAATTAAGGGATATATAAGGTTGTCAAACCAGTTAGGCTATATAGAACTCTTTTAGATGGCCAGAAGCCAATTATGTAATTATAATATTTCTGAGTCGGAGGAAACCTTTAGACTCCCTTATTTTTGGAGCTTGATAATATATTTACTTTTAAGGAAGAATTTTCAACTTTAAAGATAATTTGGATAAATTAAAGCTCTTTGTGCCAAGATAAAGCAATAAATATTTACTGGTTCCATTATGATAACAATAAAAGTGACCATTTATTGAGTCCTAGGTGCTGTTCTAAATACTTTGCATGTATTAGCACATTTAATACTTGCAGTCACCATTAGAAATGGATGTAATTTTTATATCCAATTTTTCTGATGGAGGAGCAAAGGCACGTGGAGGTAAAGTAATTTGCCTAAGAACTGAGATGTGGCATAACACTGGATTTGAATCCAAGAAATCTAGTTCTAGAATTTATAGCACTCAATCCATCCTGGCTTACCAGCAGGATGTTAGAGAGATAAGGCTACTACAAATTTGGAGTATAAACTTTGCTGGAAGTCAGCTAATCAGTGTAATAGATGATCTAAGAATGCTATGTTGGTGACAGTTCCAGATTGATAACATAAAACTCTGAATTTATAAAATTTAATTACTGTCCTCAATAGGTTTGGACTTGTGTATTAATTTGTCTGGTTTTTGTCCAAGGTACCTGGCATAGAGTTTCTGAAAACCCTAGAACTTCCCAAGTAATAGAAGAGCCCCCATGGATAACATGTGAGTTTAGGTTAACAAGGGGGCACATGGTGGGTCCCTAGATAGCTTCAGAAAGGTTACTAGAAAGACTAACCATGTGATTAGAGAGTCTGGGCTTTGAGTTAAATCACACGGCTAATGATTTAATCAATCATACTTAAATAATGAAACCCCAATAAAATCCTGGACACAGAAGCTTAGTGAAACTTCTGGGTTGATGAACACATTGATGTGACGGGAAGGTGATGTGCTTTGACTCTACAAAGACAGGACAAAGAAGCTCTGTGTTTGAGACCCTTCCAGATCTCACCCTTTGTGTTTCTTTATTTGGCTGTTCATGAGCTATATCCTTTATAATAAAACTATAATCATAAGTATAGTGCTTTTCTGAGTACTGTGTGCCATTTTACTGAATTATCAAACATTATGGGGCTTTTGGGAACCCTCCAAGTTTGTACCAGTTGGTCTGAAGAGAGGAAAGTTTTGTTGCAGACCTGGCCTTTAATTAGCAGAGTCTGTGTAAACTGATGCAGTTCATACCAGAAGTGCACCAGCTGGGGTTGAAACAGAATAGGGACGAATGAAGATAAACATCAATCATTACTTCTTTATAGGTTATAACAAAACTAAGACTCTATTTTTTAAATACTGCAGTCAAGGATGTTGTGGATGCAGAAGGTAACCTTGGTATTGAACTTCTCATGAAGGAATATGTGTCTGTATAAGTGTGTGATGTGAATGTATATATAAAATTGGAACATTTTGAACTATATAAGTGATTCTGAGTTTGATTAGGGTGAGAAAAACTCACCAAGTGAACATAAGCTGAAATAGTTTTACTGATTTAGAATCTTCCTTTTTATTGTAAATTTATAAATACTTAGGCAGAAATGAGTTTATGGTATCACTGAATTTAACACCCTTATTGTACTGATGAGGATATTGAAGTCATCAGTTCAGAGTGATAACCTACGTAAGGTTACATGTCTAATAAGGGTGGAATTTGGACTAGATTCCAAACAACCCTAAGGCTGCACTGGAATCTGACCTTCATGTTTTCTAGTCTAGAGTTCTATCCACTAAAGCAGAGTTTGTGCATATATATTTGACGTTATATGTTTGTACTCTATATAAAATGGCAAGCAGTGTATAAATGCATTCTCATTGAAAATTTCAGCACAAAATACTTAGAATAAATACCAAACTTCTTTTTTTCCCACACCAATCATAATTCTTTCTGAGAGGAAGTCATTTTTACAGTTTGATATACATTTTTCCCCATGTATTTATATACACATAGTGATATATTGGTTTGGTTAAAAGTGCTTTTCCATAAAAGAATTCATGAATACATATTGCTCTTTAGTTTTCTCTTCACACTTAATGATAGATATGAGGCATATGTGAGTATTATGACTCTAATCCATTCTTCTAACTTCTGCATGAATTGTACATATTTAATTGTGTGTAAAAAATAAAATGGAAGACAACATTCACATCATCTGACTGAAAGAAAACTAAAGGAGTTTCATTTTTACTTTGTGTACTTCCAGGGTTTTCTTTTTATTATTGTTTGCTTCCTATCTTATACTAGTCCTTAAAATTAAACTGTATTCTCTAAATGTCTTTCATTCTTTCTCTTTCCTAAATGCAATACTGAGGTTTGTCCATAAAATATCCAGCCATGCAACATGAAAAACAGAGACATAGGACAATGATTCCTCAGTCCCCTTCAAAGTAGGAATCTTGGGACCTCACATAGTTCTTCCAGTCACCATTAGCTACCTTGTGGTATTTTCCTGAATCTCACTGATGGTCTGAAATCTCTTCCCTTTCAAAGGTGATTTTAGTTTCACGAAAAGCCAGAAGTCACAGGGCACCAAATCTGGGCTGTAGCAGGGCTGAGTCACCTGGGTAATTTGATATTTTGCCAAAAAAATGCATGAGAAATGATACATGAGTGGGCACATTGTCACCCTTATTAGCTGTCAATCGCCAGTTGTTCATAGCTGTGGCCTTCTGAGTCATCAAAATAGCTTTCTCAGAAGAATGTTGAAGCTTAACACAAAATTTGATGCAGATTCTTTGCCCTACTTGCTCAGTCATTTTGAATGTGATAGCCACACACAACACATGCTCACTCAACGGTGTCTATTGCCCCCACTGACTAGTACAGTGAAGTCAACATAGTTCATGTGTGAGCATTCTAGTCCACTTTCCTTGGGTGCTAGGTTACATTGATGTCATGCAAACTGTTCTCATTACATTAACAATAGTTGGAATTTTTCTGAACAGGCCTAGAATATATATATAAAGAACTCATTATCAAGACATACTCATCAGGACAATGGCAGAGGAGTAAGTGGAAGCTACACTAACCTCCTTCCAGGACCAATTTGGAATTAAAACTGAATTGTAGAGAAATCATCCTGAATAACCAACTGAATACTAGCTTTATAACTATGGACAGACAGAAGGAACTACTTCGCCACAATGAGACTGGTAGTGAGTGTGGAGGAGATGCAAGAGGGCTAACTGGACTCCCACCCGTGGCAGCTGAAGTTCCAGAGGGGTATTTCAGTGGCCAGGGGTTTTCCCTTGGAAGTGTGGGATCTAAACACCAAGCTGGGCTCCCCAGCATAGCATCAGAACTGGAAAGGAACTCAGATAACATCTAGCTGTGAAAAGAAGCAGGGTTTCTATATGCCAGGAAAAGATGGCTAGAGATGCAGAGAGATTCTTTAAGGTCCAACACATGAAATTTTGTTTGCAGCCACTTACCCTGGGCTCTGGCAGAGGGAGGAGAGAGAGGACTAGAGATGCAAAAGGAGAGTTTGGGATTGGTGGCTCTGGGGAGAGAACCAAAGAAATGGCCACCAGCATCCCTGTGCTGAGTCATTCTCCATAGTGCATAAGCCATCTTTTTGAGGCAGAGAACACCTGTCTGAATGGTATCTGCCTGAGGGGAAGCAATAGCCCCACCCTTAGGAATTACCCTGCCTCACCCTGTGGAGCTGAAGCTGGGCTGCTGATTACAGCTTGAGGCTACGTCATTGATTAGTTTAACAACTGGGCAGATCTCTGGGAGCTCTATGAGAATTCAGCTGATCCTCCTCCTGGCCTAGTGCTGATAAAAGCCAGCCTTGGTGCTCAGCCTGGCTCTTTTGGAACATAAACAGGACCATCAGAGGGATCCACATGCTGTAGATTGCTGATAGCTACAAACAGGTTGACCAGGGCCAGTCACAAGAAGCACCTGACAAAGACCTATACCAGAGTCTTTGCAGATTTATTTCTACTTAATACATAGAAACAAATACAAAGAGTCAGCCAAAATGGGAAGACAATGAAACAGACCCCAAATGAAAGAACAAGAGAATTCTCCAGAAGAAGAACTAGATGAAATGGAGGCAAGAAATTTATCATAAAGTAATGATTATAAGGATATTCAACAGCATGAAAAAAGACATACAAACCATAAAAAGGACCAGTCAAAAATAAAGTATGCAATATCTGAAATAAATAATACACTAGAGGAAAAAACAGTAGGTTAGATGAAGCAGAGGATTGAATCAGATATTTGGAAGACAAGGTAGGAACAAACACCCAGGCAGAGCAACAACAACAACAACAACAACAACAACAAAAATTAAGAGAGCTTAAGAAACATTTTGGACAACATGAAGCATAACAACATCTGCATCATGAGAATATCAGAAGGAGAAGACAGCAAACAAGGGATGAAGAGCTTATTTGAAGAAATAATAACCAAAAACTTCACTAATCTGGTGAAGGAAAAAGACATACAAGTCCAGGAAGCTCAGAGAGTCCCAAATGAATTGAATTCAAAGATGCCTACACTGAGACACATCAAAATTAAAATCATAAGGTTTAAATACAAGGAGAGAATCCTAAAAGCCACAGAGAAGAGCAGGTAGTTACATACAAGGGAGCACCAATTACACTATGATCTGATTTCTCAACAGAAATATTTCAGGTCAGAAGGGAGTGGCCTGAAATATTCAAGGTGGTGAAAGCAAGGACCTATAACCAAGGCTACCTTACCCATCAAGGTTATCATTCAAAACTGAAGGAGAAATAAGGAGCTTCCTAGACAAGAAAAAACTAAAGGAGTTTGTTAACACCAAACCAGTACTGCAATAAATGTTAAAATGCTTGCTTGAAGAAAGAAGGAGGAGGAAAAGAAGGAGGAGGAAGAAGGAAGGAGAAGGAAGAAGAAGGAGAAAAAAACCCCAAGAAAATAGTCTAATCATAAAATGGCACTAAATACATATCTCTCAATAATCACATTAAATATAACTGGCTTAAATGCTCCAACCAAAAGATATAGGGTAGCTGAATGGATAAGAAAAGAAGACCCATATATATGCTGCCCCCAAGAGACACATCTCAGATAAAAAGATACACAAGACTAAAATACAAGGCTGTGAAAAGACATTTCATTGAAAGGAAGGGAAAAAAAAAACTGGGGTAGTATTACTTATATATGACAAAATAGACTTTAAATCAAGGCTATAGTAAGAGACAAATAAGGATACTACATGATGATAAAGGGAACAATCCAAGAAGAGGATACAACCCTAGTAAACATTTACGTACCCCACATAGGACACCTAAATATGTAAAACAAATCTTGGTGGATATAAAGGGATAGATTGACAGAAATACAGTCACAGTCAGGTATTTTAACACCCAAATGACCTCAATGGATAGGTCTTCCAGATAGAAAATCAAGAATGATATTGTGGCCTTAACTGATCCACTAGGTCAAATGGATTTAATTGATATCTTCAGGGAATTTTATCCCAAAGCAGCAGAATATACATACTTTTCAAGTGCATATGGAATGTTTCCTGAGATAGACCACATTTTAGGACACAAAACAAGTCTTAATAAATTTAAGAAGATTGAAATCATACCAAGCATCTTCTCTGACCACAATGGTATGAAACTAGAAATCAATCAGAACACTGAAAAACACACAGGCATGGAAGCTAAATAACATGTTATTAAACAATGAATGGGTCAATAATGAGATCAAGGAAGAAATCAAAAGATATCTGGAAACAAATGAAAATGAGAACACAACAATCCAAAATCTGTGGACCACTGGGAAGTCAATCCTAAGAAGAAAATTCATAGCACTACAGGCCTATCTCAAAACAAACAAACAAACAAACAAACAAAACCCAAAAAACAAAAACCAAGAAAAAGCTCAAATAAACAACTAAATTTACACTTAAAGTAACTTGAAAAAGAACAACAAAGAAAGCCGAAAGTGAGTAGAAGGAAGGAAATAATAAAGATCAGAGCAGAAATAAATGAAATAGAGTCTAAAAAAAGATGCAAAAGATCAGTGAATCCAAGAGCTGATTCTTTGAAAAGATAAGCAAGACTGACAAACTTTTAACCAGACTCATCAAGAAAAAAAGAGAGAGGACCCAAATACCTAAAATCAGAAATGAAAGAGGAGAAACAACAACTGACACTAAAGAAATCCAAAGGATTATAAGAAAACATTATGAACAACAATATACCAACAAACAGGACCACATGGATGAACTGGATAAACTCCTGGAAACATACTATCTTTTAATACTAAATCAGAAAGAATCAGGGAATCTGCATAGATGGATTACACCTAATGAAATTGAAGCACTAATCAAAAAACTCCCAACAAACAAAAGCTCTGGACCAGATGGCTTCACAGGCGAATTTTACTGAACATTCTGAGAAGAACTAACACCTCTCTTTATCAAATTATTTCATAAAATTCAAGAGGAGGGAAGGCTCCCAGGCTCATTTTGTGAAGCCAGCATCACCCTAAATCCAAAACTAGATAAAGACACTACAAAGAAAGGAAATTATAGACCAATATCCCTGATGAACATTGATTAAAATCCTCATCAAAATAGTAGCCAGCTGAATACAGCAATGCATCAAAAGATCACACACCATGATTAAGTGGGATTTATTCTGGGCATACAAGGTTGGTACAACATTTGTAAATCAAAAAATGTGATTCACAACATAAACAAAATGAACGATAAAAACCACATAATCAGTCCTGGCTGGTGTGGCTCAGTGGTTTGAATGCTGACCTGTGAACCAAAGAGTCACTGGCTTGATTCCCAGTCAGGTCCCATACCTGGGTTGCAGGCCAGGTCCCCAGTTGGTGATGTGCCAGAGGTAACCACACATTGATGCTTCTCTCCTTCTCTTTCTCCCTCCCTTCCTCTCTCTCTAAAAAGAAATAAATAAAATCTTTTAAAAAACCACATGATCATATCAACAGATACTGAAAAAGCATTTGATAAATTCCAGTAATCATTTATGATAAAAACTCTCAGCAAAGAGGGATTAAAAAGAATGTGCATAAACATAAGAAATGCCATATATACCAAAGCCACTGTCAGTATCATACTCAATGGACAAAACTGCAAGTATTCCCCTTAAGATCGGGAACGAGACAGGGATATCCACTTTCACCTCTCTTATTCAACATAGTACTGGAAGTCTTTGCCACAGCACTCAGACAAGAAGAGGAAATAAAAGGCATCCAAACTGGAAAGGAAGAAGTATCACTGACATGATACTATACATAGAGAACTCCAAAGATTCCACCAAGAACTACTAGAACTGATAAATGAATTCAGCAATGTAGGAGGATACAAAATTAATATTCAAAAATCAGTTGCATTTTTGAACTAACAGAAAAGGAAATTAAGAAAACAATCCCATTCACAATTGCCACAAAAAGAATAAAATACCTAGGAATATACCTAACCAAGGATGTAAAAGACCCATGCTTGGAAAATTATAAGATGCTGAAGAATGAAATTGAAGAGGACACAAGTAAGTGGGAATACATATAATGTTCATGGATAGGAAGAATTACCATCATCAAAATATCCATACTGCCCAGAGAAATCCCTAGGTCCAATGCAATTCCAGTGAAGAGTCCAATGATGTATTTCATAACACTAGAACAAATATTTCAAAAATTTGTATGGAACCACAAGTGGCCCCGCATAGCAACAGCAATCCTGAGAAAGAACAAAGTTGGAGAAATCATGCTACCTAATATCAAACTGCTTATGATAGTGATCAAAACAGCATGGTGCTGGCATAAAAACAGACACATAGATTAATGGAACAGAATAGAGAGTTCAGAAAGAAACCCATACCTTTATGGTCAATGTTTGACAGAGGAAGCAAGCATATACAATGGGGTAAGAGAGTTTATTCAATAAATGGTGTTGGGAAAATTGGACAGATATGTGCAGAAAAATGAAACTAGATAACTTTCTTATACCACACACAAGAATAAATGCAAAATGGATCAAAGGCTTAAATATTAGACCTGAAACCATAAAAATTGTAGAAGAAAACATAGGTAGCAAAATTTGGAAATTGCTCTTAGCAATATTTTATCAGATATATATCTTCAGGCAACGGAAACAAAGGAAAAACTAAATGGAACTACTGCAAACTGAAAAGTTTTTGCACAGCAAAGGAAAACATCAACAAATTAAAAAGGCAACCCACAGAATGGGAGGGCATATTCACTGATAAATCTGATAAGGGGTTAATATCCAAAATTTATAAAGAACCTACAAAACTCAACACCAAAAAATCAAGCAGCCTAATTAAAAAAATGGGCAAAGAACCTGAACAGACACTTCTCCAAAGAGGACATGCAAATGGCCAATAGACATATGAAAAGATAGTCAACATCACTAATCATCAGAGAAATGCAAATTAAAACCACAATGAGATATCATCTCATACCTATCAGAATTGCTTTTATCAATAAATTAACAAACAAATGCTGTCGAAGATGTGGAGAGAAGGGAGCCATTTTACTGTGTTGGTGGGAATGCAGACTGCTGCAGCCACTGTGAAAGCAGTATGGAGATACCTGAAAAAATTGAAAATGGATCTGCCTTTTGACCTAGTGATCCCATTTCTGGAAATATATCCAAAGGAACCCAAAACACTAATTTGAATGAACATAAGCACCCCTATGTTCATTAAAGCATTATTTACAATCACTGAGACAGGGAAGCAGCCCAAGTGTCCATCAGGAGATGAGTGGTAAAACAACTATGGTACAGTTACACAATGGGATATTACTCAACTGTAAAAAAGAAGAAAATTTTACCCTTTGTGACAGTATGGATGGACATGGAGAACATTATGCTAAGTGAAATAAGCCAGTCAGAGAAAGACACATGCCATATGGTTTCACTCATATGTAGAATCTAATGAACAAACTGAACTAACAAGGAAAATAGGGACAGACTCATAGATGGAGAGCAGGATGACAGCTGGGGAGGAGGGAGGTTAAGGGGCAGAGGGATTGAGCAGAAAAAAAAGGACTCATGGACATGGACAACCATTTGGTGACTGCAGAGTTGTGGGTTTAAGGGGACCAAATGATAATAGGCAAAATACAACAAAGATTAAATTAAAAAAGAACACATACAACTCAAAATGCAAAAAAGAAACAGCCCAATTAAAAAAATGGGCAGAGGACCTGATTAGACATTTCTTTAAAGAAGACATACAGGTGGTTAACAAACCCATGAAAAGATGCTCTACATCATCAATCATGGGAGAAATGAAAATCAAAACCACAATGAGTTATCTCTTCACACTTGCCAGAGTGACTGTTATGAAAGGCTCAACAAACAAGTGCTGGCAGGATGTGGAGAAAAGGAGATCCTTGTGCGCTGTTGGTGAGGTTGTACATTTGTGCAGCCACTATGAAAAAGTATGGAGAGTCCTCAAAAATTTAAAAATAGAACTACTGTGCAACCCAGCGATTCTACTTAGACGATATTTGCACTCAGGGTGCTATTCAAACTGGTGTTGTAGAGGACCAATTAAAACTGTCATCGGCTAGGGAGAGGACTGTCATATTTTAAAATTGCACTGTTCTGATAAAAGCCATGAGTAAAAAGATAGGTTGAGTATGAAAATCCCATGAAATAGTGAATGAGATAAACAGTTTAAACTTTGCATTTCAAGTGAAAGTTCAATCAGTTTAACTCTCTTATTCTGAATGGAAGAAGCAATATCAGGTTCAAAGCAACATTTTTTTTTCTGCACCTATCACTTGTCTAGTGCTCGATAGAAGTTATGCCATGAACCTGTGTTTCCTATATATTCTACCTTTTATCCAGCTATACTCTAAACCAGTTACAGTGATCTTTCCGTTTTACAGGCTGAAGTTGTGCTCTTGAAAATTCTGTCGTTGGTGCTGTGTAAAACGAGTGCCCTGGTGGAAAGGAGAGGTTCAGCTCCCTTATTGATCTTACTCACAATGGGAAGCCGGGGCCGTGATCTCTCCCCTGCTGGCAGCCCAGTGATACAAGTTATCTCTTTCACTTCTGCCAACTTCACCTGTGGTTAATGAAATCCGGGTTTTTGGATAACATGTGGTTGGGCTGTGATTTCATCGCTCTTACAAAACGTGATCTAAGCTGTCAGTTTCTAATCTAAGGAAAGATAGGAAAAATGAAGAGAAAATGACAACAAAGCATTTCTTTTCTTTTCGGAAGAAGGTAGTTAAAATACTCCAATAAATAATAATAAAATTTGTACATATAAGACAAAAAATTTTGTACTGTTGGCAAGAAGTAGAAATCAATAAAAAATTATATTTTTTGAGGTTGAAACAATACATTTTGAAGAAATATTTAAGCACTTAGATAGATAAAGGGGACTGCGGTAGTCAGTTCCACATATAAGTAGATTTTATATCTCCAAAGGAAGATAAAAAGATTATTTTATTGCCAAAGGCCCTAATATGTACATTTGTGTACATGACACAAATCATGAAGCCATCTGGAAATTCTAAAGACTTTAAAGAATTCTAAATAACTTTTCTGACATAATTCTAAAATGTTAATTTATAGTTTTACTGGATATTTCATTTTGTACTTTCTCTGTACTTGTTTCCCTGGTGTTCTAGAATTGCACTCATCTTTCATATTTTTTGCTGGTATTTAAGAGGAACATGGGGTTTGTTGGTAGCTGTATACTTAGAAATTTAAATGTAAACCCAGGAGATGAGCATGGCTTTGGTAGCAAGGGCTTCTCCCACTGGGTGTGGGCCTTTCCAGCCCCACCCCCAGGAGACTGTTGCCACTGGCCAGCTCCTGCTCCACTGCAACGATGTGCAACTGAAAGGCCAGTATGTCAGAGGAAATGCAGCAGGACTCTGTGGAACGTGCTACTCAGGCATTGGAGATGTATAATGTAGAGAAGGACCACGTGGTCCATATTAGGAAAGATTTCACAAGAAGTACAACCCCACCTGTCACTGAATCGTTGGCAGGAACTTTGGTAGTTACATGACATGTGAAACCAAACACTTCATCCGGGCCAAGTGGCCATTCTTCTGTTCAAACCTGGTTGAAAGCATGGACTGTGTACCACACATCTAGTGATCCATCCAAAAAGAAGGATTGCAGCCTAAATTCCAAATACCAGAAACTAAATTCTTCAACCTTGCCTAAAGGAACACCTTGATCTCAAACCTTTGTTGTGTTGTTTGGTGTACGGCATTCTCTGTACTTGTTTGTCGTGGTCATAAAACAATTAGAAAAATAGCTTACATTTGTATTTATTTTCTATTCAATACCTCTCTGCTCCATGTTTTTCCTCCTCAAAATCCATTCCTTTCCTCCCAAAATAAATTTGTTGGAGAACTCAAAAAAATAAACAATAAATGTAAACCCAGGAAAAATTTCTCCTCTGTGAGAGGGAGATGATGAAACATTTTGGACAATAAAAAATGGACAAGGGTAGTTTTTTTCTAGGCAGGAATACCTTAAATGTGTAACTCTGAGCTAATATTTTCTATTCTCCCCTCTAAATCCATTTTCACCTTTCTCCACCCTATTCCCCACTCTAGAAGGCTGACCTGTAGGACCCCTGTTCCCTTTCTGTTCAGATGGGTTTGGCCAGTGGGGAGCCCTGGTAAAAGATCAAAGGGAGGAGAGCGCTGACTGGTACTCATTTCCAGGGGTTCCTTCCTGTGAGTCTGACTCAGTGCCTCTCAGCAGGGGTCTCTGGTCCTTTCAAGGGTTTCTTCTCTGTCTGATCCTCTCCCTCCAGATTCCAGTAGCCACTGCCTCCTTCGTTCGTTCTGGGATAGGGATGATTAATTAGGCCGCCAGCCCTGGGGGACTCTCCTGGGTATAGTGGTTCCCCTACAACATTGACTGTATAATTAATCCTTTTGTAAATTCTTCTCATATTAGCTTATGTCAAGTGTTCCACCTGTTTCCTGTTAGGACACTGATTGGTAAAAATTCTATTAATTCATTAGAAAGCAGAGTTATTAGGGATCTGTAGATTAAGCACATAATGTTGATAGGTTTACACTGGGCCAGTGTTTAATACTTCACAAAAAAGAAAAAAATAAATGAAGACTGTTAGGATTTCAAAGGCCATGCAACTATTTTTTATAAATTCATTCTTAAGGAAAATAAACTTTAGTGTATCCAGCCAACAGCTTGGTACTTGAGTGCAGACTTTCACGTTTTTTCTTCATGGAGGTACATCTTCTTTTAAATCCTTCTTGATTTCTGTGAGGAGACAGCTTTAAAAAAATCTAACCTTTTTATTTCATTACATACAATTAATGATTTAAATGGAAACACAATGATTATGAGCCATATTTTAGGAAAACTTTTTTGACAGTGAGGCCTGCTTCACCATGAAAATGTTAAGTTGGAGACTGTGGAATTTTATTGCTGAAGGAATAATAGTGAAAACAATGTGTTTTTTCTGCTGCAGCTGACTTGAGTAGGCTCAGAGATAGGAAAGGATAAAGAGGCCTCCCTCAAAACTATCTACTTCCTAGATACATAGGAATCACAACAAATTGATGTGCCAGTTTTAATTCAAGGACTATTTACGAAGCATCTAGCATGTGCTGGAGCCTGTAGCAGGTGACAGAGACAGTGGTAAGTACCCAGGGTGGTCCAGGACATCCTGCAGCTTATAGGCTAGCAGAAAAGACATATATGGCATTTCAAGTGTGATGAGTATTATGAAAGAAGCATTAGATAAGTCTAGGGTTCTTATCAGAAGGGAAGCCAATCATATTTTCCATTATCACCGAGTTATCTAAGTTAGAAGCCTGAGGGCCATTCTTGAATTCTGACTCCCAACAATCAGTTACCAAATTGTATCTATTTTGTATCTTATACCTGTTCCCATTTTTGTATCCTTTAGACTGCTGCTCTAATTGAAGTCCTCATCATTTCTCTCCTGGTGTCTTGCACTTAATCCTGTTTCCAGTCTTGCCTTTCAAATCCATCATTCATATTGTCATCAGATGTTCTATCTATCAAAAAAAATGACCATTTTATATCATGCACAAAATGCCTCAGTGACTTTCTGACCTATAAAAGATAAGATGCTGCGTTTGAGTATGGTTTATGAGTGCCTCCATGACCTGGACTCCACCGGTACCTTCCATTGCATCCCTCCCCTTGAAGGGCAGCCACTAAATACTGAATAAGTTAATTAAAATCATTCGGAATGCTTTTATTTACTAGAAATATGCATATGAAGATATTTTTATTATTCTGCAGAGATGTAGGGAATGGTTCTGTGCTATTTAAACCACCCCCCCATAACTTTATGCACTCATTCAATATTGATTTAATGCATGTATATGTTGAGCTACAAAGGAATTTGTAAGAAACATCTTCTGATGTGAAAGGAGTTTACAATTTCTCTGACAAGATACTGAACAGGTAGGCATTAATGGAAGCAGGGTATTATTTTTTGTTTTTGCTTTTTTTTTTTTTTCTGGTGGTCAGAATCATGTGTCTTTATGGGAAATGAAAATATTCAATAATAAAAACAAAAGCCCTCTAAATCTCCCCAAGTTCTCAACCAGTGATAATGAGGCAGTTTCTTTTTCTTTCTTTTTTTTCTCAATCTTTTTACCCACTAACTTTCCACCCTCCCCATCGCCGTCCACCCCCTCCACCCCGAGCTGTCATCCTGCTCTGCATCTGTGGAGGCAGTTTCAATAATTGTGTCTGTCTGAGGATATTTCTAAAGGGTCAGGACATTTGAAAGACATTGGCCATAAAGAGAAGTAACAGAGAGGGTTGGTATTTTAAATAAGAGCATATTAGGCCTCCCTTCTGGGCCCTTATCCTTTCACCCCTTTAAGTTATAGTCTCCTTCCAGTTTATAAAGATACTTCCTGAACTTTGCTCAAATGCAATCTCTTCTAGAAAGCTCTTTGCACAAACTGCAAATGGCTTTTAGGTAATGTCACATTTTTTCATGCTGTCTCCCATCACTTTCTACCTTACATTCATCATGTTTGAGCACAGGCCTTCTGATACCCATTTCAGTAGACACATCCTCCAGCCCAGGGCCCATGCTGATCATCCCAGTGTTCTCACTGCCTCCCCCCATTCATTGCTCAGTTTATAGTGAGTGCCCAACATTAGCAGGTGCTCAGTGAGCATTTGTTGAATTGAAGTCAGTTCTACATTTGCCAGGTCATACCACCAGCCTCTGGAAAGTCGCAATTGTCATTTCCTCTTATTCATCCTTCCTCGAAGACCTCAAAATTGCCTGACTCAAGGCATCTCCAGGAAGGAACAGACCCCACCAAACATCACCAACTCAGGGTAGATGGTCTGGAAAGGGGAGGAGAGGAAGTTAAGCATTCAACTCTGATCCAAAAGGCAAGGAGGCGGGAAAAGCAACCACTGGGGAAATCCAGGATGATTGTGAGTGGTGTTGGCCACTGCCTCATTTTGGACTTTCATAAGCAGCCATTCTTCAGAAAGTTTTCCCTGTGAAACTTGGCTGACTTTGCAGTGGGAGTTGGGAACTGGCTGGGTTACCCTGCTAGCCCCGGGACCATCAGGCATAGACCAGGAGCCTTTTTTGGAACATGACCTATATTACCTTGAGAGGGGGGTTAGAGCTTGCTTGTCTAGTTGTTTGGTTAGAACTATGGGGGGAACTTTAGCCCTGTGGAGTGTTGAGTTGCCAGGCACATAGATTGTAGTAAGGCTGAGCTACAGGCTGCGATAATGGGCTTCTCCATGGGGGAAGTGTCAGAAGGTTCTGGGAGCAGCGAGGAGAGAGAAGGGTCCCAAGAGGTCTGGCTGCTCCAATTCCAACAGGTGCCCTGTTCTGTCTCACGCTCCTGCTCCTGGCTTCCTCTCCCTCCATCAGGTTCTCCATGTTGAGGCCAGACAAAGGGGCCAGTTGGAAGCGGTGGAAAAAAGGAAGTGCCGTTTCTTTTCCTACTGTGAGTCATAGATTTGGACCAGGGAGAGGTCAGGAGCAAGGACAGAAGGTGGAGGATTGAAGAACTGAGGGGAAGCCAAGGCCCTGTGCACTTCTATTTACTGGTGTTAGGAGTAGATCTGAGGCCCACACTTCTAACTGCATCACCCTCAGAGGGCCCTGAGCTCCTAATTGTAAGTAATGAAAAAAATTCTCCAAGTGCTCTCAAAGGTACTCAGGGACTTTGGAAGACTGCTGTGGATCCTCCCATGGGGGCGCTCCCATGGGGGCGCTCCTCGGTGAGATGTGAAAACCACATGGTCAGCATCCACCCCGGAGACTGGGGAAAGGAGTCAAGAAGCAGAGAGCAGAGACTTCTTCGGGCACCTCCTTTAGGAAAGAGGTTTGGAACTTGTGGGACTCAAGTTAGGACAGACTTTTCAGCATAAAAAGTGGATTCCCAGTAAAACAATGGGCATTCCCTCAAATCCCTTTCCAAACCCCATTGCATTTAGAAAAGAGGAAGTAAGGTGCATAGAAATATCTTGATGATGTGGGCTTGCCTGATGGTACAGAAAAGCAAGTTCTCATGGCAGGCAGAGTGGCCCATTACACAAGAGGATTCTAGTGAACTTCAGTGTAGAGATTATATATATCTTTATATAAATGCATATATATTTATAGTGCCTTTATCTGGAACAACTGGGCTTGCTTTTTCAGCTCATTGCTCTTCCAGAGGGCCAGCTGATCCAAATCAGAGATGGTCATGCCAAAGACTCTAGTCCACAAGGCAGGTTTTAATAAAGGCCAATATGGGCAACTCGAAAGCATTTGCTGTAGGAATATATAGAAGGAGAAAATCCCCTGTCGGGCAGAGGTTGAGCCAGACTGGATGTGTGAGTGAGTCTGCCCTGAAGATATCTCTGTTTTGGGGGGAATTGGCCACATTATTCTCGGAAACCAGGGAGTTTTTAAGAAGACCTTTACATCATGACTTTGTAGAGCCCAGACCTCTCACTGCCAAAGCCTGTATCATCTAGAACCGCATGATCAGCATCCACCCTGGAGACTGGGGAAACAAGTCAAGAAGCAGTGTGCCTGGTGAAACAGTCTTGCCTCTGCTGGAATACTTTTGAGATGAAACTGGGACCACTACCCTAACTCTCCTTGGGTTCTTCAAAGTGGCCATTATCTCTGGGAAGTATCCTGAACCTCGCTGGATTCTGCGGGGGAACAAGCAGTCACTGCCTGCTGTTTAGTAGACTAGACACCTGAGTGAGAGGTTAAGACAAATTATTGAACAAGTGGGAAACAGAACTAGTGAGGTTTGTTTTTTGTGGCCTGGCTGTTGAAAATGTAAATTCAACTCTTCCCTCTGCTCTGACTTGGGAATTATGCTACAAGATGCTCTTGGATCGGAAGGTTCTACGACAGCTTTTCATTGTCGTCCACTGCATTGAAAGGAAACTGGGAAGCATTCGATAATGTCTTTTCCCTTTGTTCCTTCTTTCTAATTGTGATGTAGTCTTAAAGAATGAAGGAAAGTATCAATCCACATAAAGTTTGGTTTTGTTCTATATAAACTCAAACACTAATGTGTTTACTGTATAAAGAAACTATTTCTGGAATTCTCTGTGTAGTTATCATTCTAGACCAAAATGTTTTTAAAAAAATAACTATGTTTTATTGAAACCATTTACTAAAATATGCTTTTAATAGCAGGATAAAAAAGGCATTCTTCTGGTCTGGAGAGAGTGACCTACTTGGAAAATGGTAAAAACTTGTTTCCTCTCAATCTTAATTTCTGATCTGAAAGGGAAGGAAACTTAGTACTGCAATTTCTTGGTGACTTCAATGACAATTAAAGTTCTTGGGTAGCCCAAAGATTTCCATCAATAATGTAACTTAGGATTTCCTAAGTAGCGTCCTATTGAGAACTCAGCTTTTTAAAAAAAGATCTCATTTGCCTTATTTCATAGCCATTTAAAAGTGTCACAAATACTTGCACTGAGCAGCATGGCTCAGTTGGTTGAGTGCGGTCCTGCAAAGCAAAGGGTCATTGGCTTGATTCCTGGTCAGGGCACATGCCTAGGCTGTGGCCTGGCCCCAGTTTGGGGCGTGCATGCGAGGCAGCCAATAGATGTTTCTCTCACACATCGAGGTTTCTCTTCCTCTCTTTCTCCCTCCCTTCCCCTCTTTCTAAAAATAAACAAGAATATTTTTAAAAAGTGCCACAAGTATTCTAGAAGAAGTAATGAATGGAAGCTATTATTACACCTTCTCTTTATTCTAGACCTTATGAACAATTCTTAATTTCTAAATTTTTTTCTAGTGGTATTATAAGTGTTATAAGTAACTGGTAAGCCTCATATCTTTATTGAAAAAATAAAATGATAAAATAATTTTATGTACTTATTCAATAAAATAATTTTATATTGTACATATATTTATAAGAATTTTAAGGGTAAACTTTACTGAATTAATAACAAGTAATGCTTGGGAAATTCTTACTATGTGTCAATTACCATTCAAAGTATTTTACATGCAACAACTCATTCACTCCTCAGAACAATCTTGTGAAGTAGTTACTATTACTAATCATTTTACAGTTTAGGAAACTAAGACACATAGAGTTTAATTAACTTGCCTAGTTCATATAGATAGTGAATGTTGTTTCTGATAATTAAACCCGAACAATATGACTTTAGAATCAATGCTTCATGGATTTACTATACGGCTCCTTTATCAAAAATATAAACTGATGTGCCACAGCAGAATGATCATGTGATTTGGAAGGTCATGGAAAATTTAAATTCACAGAAAACACTTGAGGTTTTCATTTTGTACTCCCTTATATCATAATTTGGAACTTTCTTTTAACACTTAAAATGAATTTATTAAACACGGAAAACCTACTGTTCATCATCTGTGTGTGTGTGCATGTGTGTGTATAATTTAAGAGGGGAGAACCAAGTGTTCTTTTTTTTAAAGAGCACTGGGGATGGTGGTAGATGGTAAGGTCTCAGTAGTAAGATTCTGTAAGAAATTGCAAAAGATAGTATGCAATGGAGTGAAGGAATGGCGAAGATATAACATTGGAAACACAATTTACATGGTTTGAACACTGTGAGTTTTCCCCATTGTGTGTTCCATGACCACACTATGCCATGTAAAGGCGATGATCAATCTTGCAATGCCAAAGTAAGACAGTGTTTATAAGGAGTGAATGGGTATAGAGGTTGGCATTTCAGAGAGTGTTCCAGAAGCTGCTCATAGAGTGGATTGCAACTGGAAATACAAAGTAGAGATCCAGCTAAGGTCCAGATGGAAGAACAAGGCTGGGATTGGATATAAAACAAGGCAAATCTTTAAGAAATGCTTCAGAAAAGATATGTAATATTGATACAGTGGTAAAATTAGAGGTGCGAGTTTATTGTATGAAAATGACGGGGATCCTAAAATTTAATTTGAGGATTGAAATATTTCACACGTTATTAGCATGTTCAGATAGAGATGTCCAATAGGGTACAGAGAGCAGAGTGACTAGAGATTTGGTTATCAGTAACATAAAGGTCACATCTTTTGCTCAGATCACTGCGCGGCTCCTGGGTTGGTCTTGCTGCTTCCACTCTTGTCCCGATGGTTCATTCTCCGCACAAAAGCTGCAGTGATCTTCTAAGGAAGTAATTGAAACATAGGGCTTTTTTCTTAAATTTCTTTAACATGCTGACTCGAAATTGCTGAGAAATGGAGGCTTCAAAGGAATTTTTGAAATGAGAGGATATGCTTTAAGTTGTTACAATACAGGTGGAGCTACTATTATTATTTAGTGGGGGTGAGTGAGGAATTCTCCATATCCTGAAATACTGAAATGCTTGAGCATTTATGTGTTGAAATTCATGTCCTTTCATTATAATTTACTCCTTTTTAACAGTACCATTAAGATAATATATTTTTAAAGATTATGTGTATATAGGTAAGTTATATATTGCCTATGGAGTTCATTCCAGGATAAGAATAAAATTTTATAAAATATTTCTTATATTAGTTTCTAATTTTGCTCATCACTGAAAAAATACGGAAGAAATAAGTATTAGTTCAAAAGAATATGTTGACTTTTAGAGAGACATTCTAAATGTAGATAAGTCTAAATTTAAACACAATTAATTTTAACCCTCGAGTTCATCTCATTATCGCTAGAAAGAATGAATACAGCGCTGGGTGCACCCTGAAGTAAATTTAAGTTAATAACACAAGAGCTGTCATACTGGGTCAGGCTTGGGCCACACAACCTCAGAGAGGGGCAGGTTGGAAATGGACTCAGTGACACCTGTGATACCTGCCTGGGATGTGAGGTTGTACCATTGCTGGTTTCCCTTGGTAAGATATAACTATACCATTCATAAATCTGTTCAAGCTGTTTCTGAATCTATATATATTTTTTATGCCAAATTTTGGGAAGGAATTCTGTAATTTTACTGCCAACTCTCCCAAATCATGTGCTCTCAAGCTGTGAGAGATGGTTCCTAGGATGCATTTTCCAGAATTAAGAAAGTTGCGGGGAATTGTAAAAACAGTGGCTCCCCAAGAGCATCCGACGTACACAAATCTACCCAGTAACTCTATGAAATGGGTCCTGTGGTGAAATACACTGGAAAAACACTTTATATTATGTCCTTTTCTAGGATAGCCATGGCCATTAGCACACTGTCGATCCTCAAAGAAAAAGAAATGTGATCACAAAACCTCTGTGTGCAACACCCTGCAGAGCTATTTTTCCATGGGGAAAACTGGACGACGAGTTTAGAAACAAACTGCTGGAGCTTTTTATATCCTTATACTGACTAAAGGACAGTTGTCAGGTGATGACAAGAAGAGCATTTTCTATTCTCCTAACCCATTTCTAAAGCAGATTGTTGACTGTGAGTGGGAGTCAATGTGCCACCGGCCTAATGAGCCTGTCACTACTATCAGAGCGGCCAAAGGTGTGGGGGGTAAACAGACACAGCCGATTCATTGAAAGAAAATGGGATTTGGAATAACAAGTCATGAGTTAGAGTCCCTGCTCCATTATCATTGGTGGCTGTGTGATTGTGGGACGGTCACTTGGTTCTCTGAGTTTCTTCATGTATGAATGTATGAAATGGGGATAATAGTAATAGCTATTTGTTACTAGAAGTAGTTTGTGAATTATATTTATTAAGGTGTATATAAACTTAGCAGAGTGTATTGGTTATTTTTATATGTTTAAAGTATTTAGTACATTCTAATAAGAAGGAGTCCTAGTGTTCTTAATTAGTGAATTGAATTATTAAATGTATAGGAGGTAGCTCTTTGGATTTAGGCTAAAATCGTCTCTTGTGAATAAATGTGTAAAGGAAAGAGAAATCCAACTCTCCCTCTGCCAAAAGAAAAAAAAAAGTTCCTAGGAGATTAATACTGTGTGCTCTTTCACTACCCCAAGTGCAAACGTCAGGCCATTTGATGGGCAACACAGCTGGCCCAATTTAGCGCTCCGCACCTGTCTGTATTTCTGCTCCGTTGGAACCTGCAACACAAAGAGTAGTTTCTGAAAAAACTGGTTTTAATACCTTGCTAAAATAATGTTCCCAAGAGTTTAGGTTCACCAATAAGTAACTTGTTTTCGTTTGTTTGTTTGTTTGTTTGTTTCTTACCATTTTTTAAGCAGCAAATGGGATTTTAATCTAAGTTTTGTTAAAGAGTCTTCCTACTTTCTTTAAAGAAACAAAAAAGTGGTTACATATAGAAGTCAGATTTTGCCCTCCAAATCCGAAAAACAGATACAAACGTATGAACCTTCCTACAACTCAAAAGCCAGAAAGTCAAAGAAATATGATAGCTTCTTGATACATGTCATTTAAGAAAATACTCTTATGTGTTGAATGTATAATGCATGTACAATTAATAATGAGTTCATAAGGTAGCACTTATTACCAGCAGAGGCTTTGCCATTTCAAAATAAAAATGATTTAAATTCACTTGCACTTAGAACACGTATGTGTATCATGGGCTACTGCTCAGGGATAAGGGATGTGACAACATCAAACAAATGACGAGGCGATGCATTTCTTGGAGGATGAGTCCCTCCTGTTTTAGAACATGTTCAGTGTGTTGCACTCTGCTTCTGGGCAAAAAAACAAGCTGCTTCTACATTGTAGAAGCTGGACTTGAATTAGGTTCAAAGAGGTAAATCTAGGAGAGAACCTTAGGTGTTATGAATGACCACCACTGGGGAAAGCGGTGGAAAGAAAGCAAAGACTTATTTTGTTTTATTTTTCCTGATGGTACTGGTGGTGACATTAATGGTGGTAGTGGTAGGGGTGGTGGTGTATGTGTTTGTAGAAACAAAATATGTTTTTTGGACCCTAGATTTGGACCCTACATTAGGGTCCTAGATTTGAGCCCTAGAGTGTGTTAGCAACTGAGGGAAGAAGTTTAGTAGAGCAAGTTCCAATAACTCAAATGCACTTGGTGCAACAGGCAAATTACATGATAAAGAGGGAAGGATGAAGCCTGTACATACTGTGATGTAATGATCATGCCTTCTAAAGGCATTCAAAGTTCATTTGTTTTTTAAAACTCTCATGCAGCCCAAACAAAACAGCTGTATGGGCTCAAATCCATTTCTTGGATTGCAAACTCTAGGCAAAAGTTTAAAGAGTAGGGGCTCTGGAGTCAGACTGTCTAGGTTCAGTTCCAGTTAACCAGCCTAGGTGGTAAGTTTGGTAAGTTACTGAACATCTGAAAACTTCATTTTCCTTAACTCTGAAATGTAAATAATAATAGACTTACCCCATTGGATTATTGTGAGCACATTGTGATAATTTATATACATAACATGCTTAACAGAATGATTAGCACCTAGTAAGCACTTAATAAATATTAGCTGCTTATGCACATATGCATACGCAAGCTATACATACAAATGATTATTTCCTTTTTCAAACAGCCACCCAGGAAAGCTAGCTATACACTTTATAAATGATGTCCTGTGGCATATTCTTTTGAGTGTAATTAATGGCAGAAAATCATTTTTTTTTTCAGAGAGTGGGAGGGGATTTGGGTTTTGGAAAATATCATAAGTACTCTGGAGTCAATATTGATGAATAAGATAAATAATAAAATTGGGTAATATAATTTTTTAAGTAAAATAAAACTAATAAAAGGGAATAAGAAGAATCTGGACACAAAAGGATGTGTAGAATGGAGATAGAAATTCAGAGAGAATGGCTCATAAGCATTTTGTTGAGTTACTAGCTCCATCATTATCTTGACATTTACATGTTGGAGAACCCTGAGCCCAATAATTGAGCCTCTTCTCTCTCTATCCTCACCCTATCTAGGTTACCTGATGCAGTTTCATGGCTTTAAATACCTTCTGTTTTCCTAACTCCTAAATTTGTATCTTCAGCTAGACTCTGTCCTCTGGATTTTAAACTATATATCCAATCACCCAGCTGACATCTCCACATAGATATCGAATGAGCTCCTCAAACTTATGTCAATAAGAGAGCTCCTGATATTCACTCCCTCCTTTCCAAACCAGCATCTCTGGTGTACTTCCTTGTCTCAGGTAATGGCAACTCTGTTCTGCCAGTTGTTCAAGGTGAAACCTCATTTTTCCATTCCTAACATCTGGTTCATCCCTTACATCTGGTTCATCAGCAAATTCTGTTCACTCTACCACCCCTGACTCCATCCCTGGGCCCAAGCTACCATCACGTCTCCCCTGGATTATTGCAAAAATACTTTCTGTTCCTATTCTTCTCTCCCTAAACACATTACTACAGTAATTCTGTTAAAATGAGAACCTGGTTGTTTTAGTTTTCTAGGCTTTCCATCTGACTCAGTTGCTGTCCTTACCATGACTACAAAGCTCTCCATAAATTTTCTCCTGTTGAATTTCTTGGACTTAATCATCTCCCTCACCATTTGCTCCCACCTCCCACTCTGGTCTCCTTGCTATTCCTTGTGTACACCAGGAGCTACTACCTCAGGACCTTGGCCCCTGCCCTTCTCTCTCTGGAATTCTCATTTCCTATCCATTTGAATGGCTAATTTTCTCACTTCCTTCAGGTCTTTACTTAAAAGTCACCTTCCATGGTTACCTCATTTAGAAGTTTTATTTCCTCCCCACATACTTTCTTTCCCTGCTTTATTTATTTCCCCTTAGAAACTGTTTTACTCTCTCACTGCAGAAGGTAAACTTCATGAAGGCAGCAACTTTTGTCTGTTTTATTTATTATACCTCCAGTGCCTTTAATACTCCTGGCTCATAAGAAACAATAAATATTTGTTAAGAGAATAAAAAAAACTAGTTAATTACCTTTATTACCTATTTTGAAATGATGGAGGAACAATTGAAGAGATAGGCAATGAGGTACAGTGGCAAAAGCACTGGGCTGGGAATCCAGGTACTTTGATCCTACTTCTAGCTGTGCTCCCAGCAGCCATGTAGTTTTGGGCCTGTTACTTTACTCCATATGCCTAGATATCCTCATCTGCAAAAAGAGGTGGTTGGTTGAAATAGATGACTGCTAGAATCTCTTTCATCTCTGATCTCACAAGGATGAAGTTCATAACAACAAACACTGATGTTGTATTTCAGGCTGACTTAGACCTTTCCGTGATAGATAGTAAGGGCGCATTTTGAGGTTAGCTCCAACAGTCTCTGTCTTCAAGGGAGGACCAAAGCCAGACAGGGGGTAGAAGGGAGGTAATTCCTCAGCTCTTATCTAGTGTATACATATTGGATTGACACATACCCTCACCAAGTTGACAACTTATTTTGAATTACTTGCAGTAATGCTGATGCCATAATATCAATTTATATTTTCCTAAGGATTTACACATGCATTTATTGCCAATCCAATATCACCATGCAGAAGATGAGTCAGGCTTATTAAGATCTCCATTTATAGGCACTGGAAGCAGAAAACCTGAGGGTGATTAATTGTCATTGTCACAGAGGAAGTTTGTTAGCGAATCAAGACCAAAATCACATCACAAGAAGTGTTCTTTTTTGCTAATAGCGTGCTACCATAACATGTTAAGTTGTGGACTGGGAGCATTCCTGCCAGAATCTCTCAGTCTGGAGTAGTAGGTTTAGAAACACTTACACAGATGTCTCTGCAACTCACAGAGGACCAGGGATGCCATGAAATTTTGTTAGAGGCTTGGAGACTTTCAATGCCATGTGGAATTGAGATAACAGAGCTTCTTGACTTTGGGCTTTTAAGGTAAATACCCTTTCCCATGTCTACACTGAAGTCATGTGACAATAATGCTCCTACCCAGGTGTTTTACCCTGTAGCAATAAAATTCTGTCCTCTGAATTTCTGGTCAAAAAAAGCAAATATGTGCAGCAAAATATGCCTCATTATTAAGCAGCCCAATTAGCTCTTCAGTTGAGAGTAGAAATGAGTAATGGCCAATATAACTATACAGATATTAACCAATACAGAATTTTTAAAGACAAGAATCCAAAATTCACTTTGGGGAACCGAGAAGATTATTATAGCATAGAAAGCGTAAATAAATTACAAAGACAGTTTTACAGTATTCAGAAAACACTTGAGTTCAAGTTCAAATATTTTTCTAAGACCAATTTAAAATAAGCCCACCCTGGGTAGAGTTGGCATCAGGTATGATGGGGCTTAGAGACTGGGGGGTACTATATAGGGTTCCAAGATCAAGTATGGCAAAAATACAAGGTTGAACCAAGCCTCTTTTGCTGGAAAAGCTGGAGAATGGTTACTAAAAGCTGGATTCCTTAGTTATACCTTAAAAATACCACAATTTTTGTTAACAAGGTCAAATATATCATACTGAGGAGAAAGTTGAGAAATCCGAGTATAGAAAATAGAATGTATGCAGTAGTGTCTTGTACCTTAAGGTAGGGAGTGCCAAGGGCACAATAACATGGAGAATCTTCCTGGCAAGGGGACAGATTAAACTTTCCTCTTGGCCTCAGAACCTGTGAGACAGTGCAGCCGTCAGAGTGAGGCTTCTGTGCATGCAGTTCATGTTAGAGCTGCCTAGACCAGTAGGCAGATAAAAGTTAACAAGTAAACAAGTTAACAAGGAAACAGGTTGCAAACATTTTACAAAGCATGGTAGAATGAAACAAAGCTTCAGTAAAAATCAATAGGTAAAGAATAACTGAATAATTTCATATACCAAGACTGATCACACTGAAAGGATGTAGCATCAACCTTAGAGCAGCAAAGCACAGAGCTATTCACCAGATCTGAGGCCAGACAGGAAGGTGGTCCCAGCTGAACCAACTAAGGCTGTGCTCGTAGTCATACTAGCTATGTGTGCTTTCAGTGTATTCAGAGGGTCTGAAAATCAATTGCAGAGCCCTCATTGCTTATTATTTATATTTGTATGTATTTTTTTTGTCTATGAGTATGGTTTGAGTCATTCCCAGTGAGTACTTCTGGCCTAGTCATGGCCATCAGCTAAAAGAACTCTTCTAGGGATTGTTATATTTAGATATTTGGACTGGGCAAACCTTGAATATTCTTGATGATTGTCAAGATTCTGACATTTAAGAATGCTATATTACTAGGGCCAATACTTATTTCAGTAGCAATTTATAGTTTACCATTCTCTGAGAGATACTGGTTAGATTTCTTCTTTCCATACATTGCATCTGAAATTATATACTCCAGAATAATTATAAATGTGTTACAAAAGTATTTGTGAACATTCTTATAAAATTTTTCTATTATTATGAAAGTGGTTTCCAAGAAGCTATGAAGTGCAGATTAATATGTCTCTTTAGACACACACAGGAAAGAAAGCAAACTCCTTTAGACAGGAGACCATTGTAAACATACAAGTTTACATGCCAGAGAGCCTATCCACCAATCTTTTCGCTTTATCAAGACCTAACTAAAACTGACACTAAGTTCTTCTTCCCAGGTGGCTCAGTATTCAGTGGGTAACACAAGTCTGACTAAGTTATTCATTGGCATAAAACCTTCAGTGATTCCTTGTCACCTATGGGATGAAGCTTGAAGTCCATCCTAGACCATATACAGCTTCATCTTCTGCTGTCTGGGCTTCACGTTTTATCTTTAGTGGCAGCCTACTGCTTCTGGGTCTTTGCACATATCACACTGTTTACTTCCTCCTTTCCTTGGTTTTATGTTCTTCCCTGTGGAATAGCTTCATCTCATTTTCTTCTGACTATTCATATGAAAACTGAGTTCAAGTGTTACGTCTTTTAGCAAGCCCTTTAAAATAATGCCTCTCCCCTGTTCTCCTCCACCTCTTTCAGGCCTTCTGGTCTCAACAGTTTGGGTGAGGTACCCCTCTGAGCTCCCCTGGGACTCAATGCAGATTGCTATAAAACACATTTTATTCATTTATCTGCCTCCTTCAGTAGACTCCGAGTTTCTCAAAGTCAGAGGCTCTTTATTTTTTATTAAATAACTCAATATGTCTAGCTTAATGTTTGGTAAATAGCAGCTGAAATAAATATTAACTATTTATTTAATTGAAATAGTATTGTCATTCAAAAATAGCAAATACTCTTAAGAAACCCAGTAGAATCTGTTATGACTGAACACATTATCTGGATCTGAAATCGAGCAAGAATAACTTGTCTGGTTTAATTTTTATCTGTGTGTGTTTACTATCAAATTGGCATAAAAGCTGTGCAAAGAAATCAAGAAATAAGGAGTCAGATGAATCAGTTATTCTTATATACCTCCTCAGGTTCTTGATGCCTCAATGTCTTCTCAGTTCTTCAAGGAATTGTGCTTAAAGTTCATAGGACAGGCAGGAGAGCTGAGAGCTAATTGACTTTGACAGCAACAGGCAGAGGAGCAGCCATCGGCATACCACCACAAGTGGCAATTCTTGCTTTGCCACAGACACGCACTTGTGGGTTCTCTTTGTTAGTGTGTCATCAGGACAATAGCTGGTCTGGTCAAAGCTCAACCATCAAAATATCTATTCAACTGTGGGCAGAATGTAGCCTCAGTGTGTCATCAAATTCCAGACCAAATATCTGAATAGAAGTAATAATAAAAGTTCAGGTTGTAATTACTGAGAATTTATTTGGATACTTTATTAATAAAAGCCACAGAAATACGAAGAAAGGCTTATAGATAGAACTTTCTGCATGTCATGAAAGAAGGAACGTTTTGCATGTTAGGAAATGGTATTGTGCATTTGTCTTTTCTTTTTACCCCAAGAGGGGTGTGTGTGTGTGTGTGTGTGTGTGTGTGTGCGTGCGCGCACGTGCGTGTGTGTGTGTTTGGTGACCTCTGGTTAAAAATCCATGATTTTTGAATATATAAATCATCCCTTTTTGGATACTTAAAATACATTGGAGTGCATATTATACATGATGCAGAGTGATTCATACTGTTTCATTGGAATCATATAAGCTTTTCCTGTTTTTAGGCACTTAGTTCTGGCATAGCCACTTACTAGACCATTAGTAATTCTATTTTGTACTTCTGGAAGGTTAGCAAGGTTGAACAAAGTTAGCTGGAGAATTAGACTATAGGATATCATATGTATTTAAAAACCTATGTCATGGTGTATTAGAATTTCAAATCTTTTTCTCTGATATCCTGCCAGTTTTATTTCCTGTTCCTTTCCAAGAGCACCCTCAGTGCTCTGCTGAGTTCTTTACTCTCCCCACCCCTGCTGTCCTAAGAACTTGCTGTGCTCATTTCTACTTGTGTTCCTTCCTCATGCTCTTTCCCTAGAACTGGGTGGTTCCTTCCCTTCCTGTTTTACATTTTTTAAGGCCTGGGAGGTCTTCAGGTTGCAGCTCATCTACCCGCTCCTCTATCAATTTTCTTCAAGTTCTCAAATATATTTTTTCTCTCTTCTTAAACTATTTAACAATTGTCCATTTTGTTTATTTTAACTGTAACTCCTATAGTTATAATTATGAACTGTTTGAGGTATATGTGTTGGCCTTAACAAATCTTCATAGTAACTCCGATCCTTGAGATTCCGATTCTAAATGGTCTCCGTAACCAACAGTGAACTCTATAGAGGGAGTGGTTCAATATTTTTGAAACCCCACATACTGTCTAGAACAAAACAAAGCACACAGATACCTAGTAAGTAGAGTATGAATTATGAAAGAATTGAAATTGAAATCTTAAAAAATCTAATAAGACATCTACTTTCATGAAGAAGACATAATGAGGCTTTCAGAATGAAACCATTTGTACTCAGTTAATAAAACTGGTATCGATATCTGTTTTTTGGCTAATCTACTTATACTTTATGCCCATTGAATAAGCAAATAACCGATTAAATAGATTCACCAACTGAATTCTCATCAACAGCCTATATGGAGGCTAAATTCTAAAACCTGCAGCTTACATTAAGTCATAGAACCATAAACCAACAATCTTAGACAAGTTATCTTCCTCTATTTGATTTTGCTTATCTTCTCTTCTGAGGAATTTACCTGGGAAAGGATAGAAAATCACAAGGGCACAAGGGAAGCATGCAATAAAGAGAGAGCATCATCTGTTATAGACTATAAAACAGGACAACTATTAATTTCGGCCATTGGAAACTGACTCTATAAAGTTTTTGACATGTTTGAGGGTCACGGTAAATGGGCTTATTGGTTCCTTCTCTGAACTCTATCCTTTGTCAAGCACATTGCTCCCAGGGAGGCTGAAATTCTTGTTAGAGAAAGAGAGCACGTTAATTTGGGCTTAATGCTTAGATGTCATCTTTTATTATGTCCTTTCTGTGCTTCCCATGGACTTCTTCCTCTAAACAGAGTGTGTCTGTGCAGACATCTGAGTAGCTGAACAAATCCACTATCAGCGGCCAGCTTTGTCTTTTCAGGGTTTATTGTAAAGGAGTTGCCAGCCCAGGAGTACATTACTTCACATTGTTTCCCATCTTTCCAGCTCTACTTAACGTTTTTTCTTACTGTCACTCCCTGGGGACTCTGTGCCCCAAAGAAATCTTCAGAGCTTTGTCCTGTCTCAGGCTCTTTTCCCAGGGAACTTTGGGAAGACAATATAGTAATGACTTGCCTATATTCTTGTCCCTTCTCAGAGACTGTAAACCCCTTGAAAGCAGGAATCATGTCATAGTTTTCGTTATATCTGCCTCAGTGCCTGATATAAAATAGACCAAAGTCTATGTTCACATAACAAACCTATATGAAAATACAGGAAATCATAGTATAAAAATGTCTTTACTCTTATTGAGTAATATTTAAAAATCATCTCTTTTATATAGGAAATATAATGTGCTATTTGAATCATGGGGGAAGAAGAAAAATAAAGATTTATTAAGCTTTTAATTCATAGCTCCCATGATATTTTTGCCATTTGGACAAAAATGAACCCTAAAAAAGTCAAAATCTGTGCAATATATTTAAATATCTTATGAATTGGCTGTCTCTTAAAGGTAAAGGATAAATAAATGTCAAGTAATAAGCATCTAAGAGCTTTGACAGGAAATAAAGGCAGAAAGCCCATTATGTTTATAAAAAGCCTAAATAAGCCTAAATAAAGCCAGATCAGAATAAAGCAAATATCAGCACTTTCTGTTGAATTTGCAAAAAAACCACAGATGCCAGACATTCATCTTATTTGACTTAGTCCAACTTGAATCTTGACCAGAGTACCTTAAATATTTTCCAAATTGGATTAACAACAGTGAAAAAAATTCTGCCATTACAGATAAGAGGTTGGTGGGAAGACTGCAAACCCAGGGTAATTTATGATTGAGAATATGTCCTGATCGTGAACGCTTTATGTCCAGTTTGTAAGACCTGGTGTCAGCCCCACGTGACTGCATTCAAGTTTGGGCACACATTAAACAATATGCATGTTACAGGAATGTACACCTCTAATCTGAACATTAACCTTACCCTTTTAACTTTTATTTCCAGATTTCTTTCAAAGTATTTAGAATGTGCATGAAAGTGTTTTAAATTTCAGAATCTCAAGGTAAGCATTTCGGGAAATCTGACATTAGACAGGTCCAGATGGGAAATAGGAGGAGCGAAAGATATCAATTTTTTGAGCTAGGAGCTTTGCATGTATTCTCTCACTGAACTTAGATAACAATAACCCTTGTAGAGGAGGTGTAGCTATTTCCATCACATACCTGAGGAACCAAGGCTCAGTCAATTTTACTTTGAAGGCCACCCAGTGAGTAAGCGGTAGAGTCAGAATATAAACCCTGTCCTATATTGATTATATCAGGTTGCCTGTTTATCATTAACTGCTGGCAGAATTTAAGTCCTTATTGTTTCTTAGTAGATTCCCCATTCTCATCTAAGGGACAGCTGTCAATTTGCCAGCCTTTTACTCTCTGTCCTTGGGTCATGGTTTAAAAATAAACTGGACTGGCTTGGAAGATTGATCCTAAAGAGTGAGAAGTAGGGTTTGGATACAGTGATATTCAGGCTTTACCAGAGAAACAGAACAAAATGAACCATCATAGATACTGTTGTCTCTGTCATCAGAAGATGTTGTTTAGTAAACCACCAAAGTCTTCAGTGTCATCCTGAGTTTAGTAATAAACAAGGGTGATTATTGAAGTCAGATCTTGAAAGAATTCTGCCTCTTGTATTTAACTTTCGTTCTAGGTTTGGTACCCATATTCATGTAATTTTTATTTTGATACAATAACATGTAAAGAACCAATACCAATAACTCAATGAAAAAGCTACAGATATATTTTGCTTGGAAAAGCTTCTCAATTATTCTGCTTTTTGAATACCTGTTTTATGAATGTTTTGCTGTCAAAGTATTTTCTACCAATGGAATGTCCAGTCCCTACTAATAAGCAGAGTGCCTTGTTTTCGAGGATGGGAGATGTCTTATATATTGGAAATGGTCTATATTTTATAAAGTCTCACAAGCAAATAAACAATGAGGTGCTATTATGAGGTGTGTGTTTCTGTGTATGCGTGTAGATGTCTTGACATTGAGTCAAAAATCAAGGTATTATTTTTTCCCCTTTTATTTTAGCATGCTCTTTCTTTTTTACTCTTTTCATTTCTTCCTTCTGAAACTGCAAATACCATCATGCAGAAATTTCACTTTTTCAGTTTCTTGAGCTCATAGGTCACATTGCTTTTTTTCCTGGAATCTCTACCTGGCTCAGTAACCAAGGCAACAAATCCCTGGTTAATGATTCACTAGAAATTCACTGTGGAGGTGGCTTATTAGTTTTTTTCCCCAAGAGCTAGGATAAAAGGCTTGCTTGTGATTTTTTTCATCTATTTCTTCTTTCTCTCTTACTTGAAATACAGGTGACCTAAAGTAAATTTCATTAAAATCAATAGACAAAAATATCCAGTACTTTAAACTACTGTTTTGAGACTTACAGTATTTGTATATTTAAATAGAAAACACTAATTAGTTTAAGAATATTTTATGACTTTTCTTTCAGTTTGCATTTTTGACATGTTGACAAAAATAAAAAATAATTTAAAGATGGTGGTTTTACATACAATCTTCCACAGTTGACTCAGGAAGAATCAGAGAACCTGAATAGAATGATTATAACTACTGAAATTGAAGCAGGAATAAAAAAACCCAACAAAAACAAAAAGTCCTGGACTGAATGGCTTCACAGGTGAATTTTAACAAATATTCAGAGAAGAACTAACACCTATTCTTCTCAAACTATTCCAAAAAATTCAAGACTAGGTGACTTTCTCAAGTTCATTTTATAAGACCAACATTATCTTAATTCCAAAACCAGATAAAGACACTACCAAGAAAGAAAATTATAGTCCAATATCCCAGATAAACATGAATGTAAAAATGCTCGACAAAATATTAGCAAACCAGATCCAGCAATACATTAAAAAAACATAAACCACGATCAAGTGAGATTTATTCTGAGATGCAAGGTTGGTACAATATCCATGAATCAATAAATGTGATACACTACATAAATGAAATAAAGGATAAAAACCACATGATCATATCAATGGATGCAGAAAAAGCATTTGATAAAATCTAGCACCCATTTATGATAAAAACTCTTAACAAAGTGAGAAGAGGGGGAACATACTTCAACACAATGAAAGTCATATATGACAAACCCACAGCTAATATACTAAATGGGCAAAAACTAAAGGTATTTTCCTTAAGATTGGGAACAAGAAAGGGATGCTAGGTTTTTACCACTGTTATTCAACATAGTACTGGAAGGCATTGCCACAGCAATCAGACAAGAAGCAAAAACAGAAGGCATCCAAATTGGAAAGGAAGAAGCAACACTGTCATTATTTGTAGATGATATAATACTGTACACAGAGAACCCTAAGATTCCACCAAAAACTACTACAACTGATAACTGAATTTAATAAATTAGTAGGATACAAAATAAATATTCAGAAATCAACTGCAATTCTATAGATTAATAATGAACTATCAAAAAGGAAACTAAGAAAACCCCATTTACAATTGCAATAACAACACCAACAATAACAAAAAACAAACCTAAGAATAAACTTAACCAAGGATGTACTTGGAAAATTATAAGACACTGAAGAAAGAAATTGGAGAAGATACAAATAAGTGGAAGCATATACCGTGTTCATGGATAGGAAGAATTAATTTCATTAAAATGTCCATACTACCCTATCAACAAAATGAATAGATAACCCAGTGATTGGGAGAACATATTTTCCAATGATACATCTGATAAGGGGTTAATATCCTAAATTTATAAAAAACTTATATTGTAAAACTCAACACCAAAAATCAAACAGTCCAATTAAAACATAAGCAAAGGATCTGGATAGACACTTCTCCAAAAAGACTATGCAAATGGCCAATCGACATATGAAAATATGCTTACCATCATTAATTATCAGAGAAATACAAATTAAAACCTGGCATCTGTCAAAATGGCTGTCATCAATAAATCACGCAAAAAACAGGTGTTGGCCAGGGTGTGGTAAAGAGAGAACCCTCCGGCATTGTTGGTGGGCATGCAGATTGTTGCAGCCACTGTGGAAAGTAGTATGAAGTTACTTAAAATAATTAAAAATGGAACCAGCTTTTGACCTAGGATCCCACTTCTGGGAATACACCCTAGAATCCCGCAACACCAATCAGAAAGAATATACACACCCCTGTGTTTGTAGTAGTGTTATTTACAATAGCCACAATTTGGAAACAACCCAAGTGCCCAGCAGTAGATGAGTGGATAAAAAGCCATGGTACTTTTACACAATGATACACTACTTGGCCATATAAAGAAGGAAATCTTACCTTTTGTGACAGCACTGATGAACCAGGAGATTATTATGCTAAGTGAAATAAGGCAGTCAGAGAAAGACAAATATTGTGATTTCACTTATACATAGAATGTAAAGAACAAAATAGAAACAGACTTATAGATACAGAGAACAGTCTGATAGCTGTCAGGGAAGAAGGTAGGGGGGCTGGGTAAAAAAGGTGAAGGAATTAAGCCTAAAAAGGCCCTCATATACAGAAAACAGTATAGTGATTACCAGAGGGAAAGCGGGGTGGAGGGTGTAGGAGATGGTAAAGGGGCATAAATGGTAATGGAAGGAGACTTGACTTGGGATAGTAAATACACAATACAATAAACAGATGATTTATTATAGAATTGTACACTTGAAATCTATATAATATTGTTAACCATTGTCATCCCAATTAACTAAAGAGACAAGTAAACTTTATGAAAATTATTAAATGTGAGAAGAAACTGACAAGAGACCAAAACAAACAAAAATTCTAAACTAAAAACCCCTTGGTATTGCTTAAAAATATTTCACAATATGCAAAGATACAGTTTTAATGGATGAATAATTCCAAATACATTTCGGAAAAATGATTTTTTTCTATCAAGCTATTTAAAGGGAATCAAGAAGGGGAAGAAGATAGAATGACATTTCACATGTTTCTCAAGTTTTTATAAAAGGGAAAAAGGCAGTGACACTGCTGAACACAGTTACCTGTCTTGAAAGTGCTAAAAGGAATGGACCTCTTAAGGAAGGCATCTAGGAACAGAGAAGACACTAATTATAGACTTTTAACATATTCCCCCTTGTACATGGAGCTTTTAGTGCCATGTTACAGAAGATAAAAATAACTAAAATTGTGAGTCAAGAGCTGTTAACTCAAGGAAGTATTTTAGAACCCCCAATAAGTATTGAAGACAACTAATACGAAGAATTAGTCTTTAAATTAATGAGAGGTAGTTATTGTGTTTTGGTTGTTCATTTATCAAAAAACTGATAATTAAAAACTTACATGATTTTTTAAGAGCTTTAGAAAAACATATTAAAGAACACAGAAAGTCTAAATATACTATTAGTATATCATTTATTTTTATGTTATACATATTTGGAAATTGTTTCAGAAAGAACAAATAAGAATTTCATTTGATAGTTTTGTAGAATATGTTTGCCATTAAGGGACATCATGGAAGTATAATGCACTCTCAAAGAGAGTTAGTATTCTGACTAAACTTATCACTAAGGAAGATAATAAATGACCTGCAAGTCAAAAGTGGATGCAGTACTACCACAGGTGGCTACAGATTGGTTTTGTCCTACCTTGTCCATGTACCCCCACCACAATTTTGTCTGGAGGCTACTCTGCCTTCCCTCTTGGCCTGCAAGCTCTGGGCTGAAGCTGCCTTTACCCCTGGGCTCCAGAATTAGAGTTCTTACCTAAGCTAAGTCAGTCAATGTCACCAATCTGGTTTCAACCAAGAAGGCTGACTCCAAACTTTCATTTGGTATGATGGTTATGGGAACCTGAAGTTGCAGGAACTACTGAAGGAAGCCAGAGAATGGCCTCAGCTCAGAGAAAGCACAGAAAATAGGTGATTTCACCTAAGTTCTGAATAAAGTCATACCTGAATTCGCTACTTAGTGTGAACTTTTCTTTTAAATGAATAGTAAAGACATTTTGGCATACCCTAATTTTAGATATTTTCTCCCTTACTTCCAACGAAAAGATCTCTAACACATTGGAACTCTTTAACATATCTACAGGTGTAGAGCCTCCAGAGGCCAGCATCTTGGTTAGGAGATAAAGAATAATAGGAAAACCTCCCGAAGAACTATTGGGATATATGCTCTGCTGTTGTGATTTGGTAAATGCACAAAAGGTATGCAGGAGGGAGAAGATAAGGATTAGTCATGAGAAGGCTTTCAGAAGGAATTGGGCATCATAGTATAAAAGGAAGACAACTGGGTTAATTGCCCACTTTATGCATGAGCAAAAATTTAAATGCTTATTAGGACAGATAGTTTGGAAAGTTTGAAAATTTCTTGTAGTTTATTCCACTGCTGTTGTCTACACTGCTCAACGTTTGAGTGAACAGATACTAATAAAAATTGCTTCAGTTTTTGGATAATTTGGGAACCAGGGTACCAACTGAGAGAATGTTTTAAATGCCTTTGTAGCAGATGTGAACAACATTTTTCATTACTAATGTGATTGTCCTTGAAAGAAATAATGAATGTTCTGGTTTTAGCCACTTGCAAGTAGTTCCATGCTTTACAGACTTTTTTTTTTCTTTACCTTGAGAGAACATAGAACAGATCTGCTATTCAGTAATAAGAAATATTTATTTTCCAATTACTTTGTTCTTATTGCTAAAAGGTAATGTTGGAATAAAGTTGAAGGTCAGTCAGAAATGATGTTCTGATATTTTCATGCATGAGTAGAGGTGGAGCACTTTTTTGTTCTAAATTGAACAGGTGAGGCATAGGACACTTGGGTCAGCAAGTTAATTAGGAAGGAAGAGACTCTGCTTACTGAAATGTTGAGAGTATAAAGGATCCTAACATTAGTAATCTTCAGTGAAGAAAGAGTGGGCGGATTTTTTTAGGGATGTTAATAAAAATCAGTAAAGCATACAGCTGACTGTCGGAAGCAGTAGATTAACTACAGAATTTAACTCGGAAAAGCTGAATCTGGTGTGAGAATGGATGCAGTGAACAGTATCAAATAAAGTAGCAGGTCTATCTTGTTGATGTTAAATAGCAGATTCTACTTTATTCTTAATGATACTATAATTAAATATTTCTGTAAATTAAATCATATGTAGAACTGAAAAAATAGAGGATAGGTTATGGAAAATATAGTGAGCAAAGTAGCATTTTGTCAGGAAAATAAAATTATTGTGTGTCAGTTTTATTTATTTCTCTTGTAAAAAAGAACTCAGAACATCTTGGATATTTAGAGTTCTTTAGAATAGAGTAGATAACTGTAAATCAAGTTTGTGAGATTGCAACTTAAGGTAAATGGAAATACAACATTACAGGAAGTGTGCAAGTCATGATACCAAAATAATGAAATATCTTCCTTTTTCCATTAAATAAGTGATTCTCAGAAAATAAACAAAAAAGAAATGGATATTATCCTGCTGTCTGGTGTTACAGAACAGAAAGCAGTGGCTATTATAGGTATGGTATGTCACAGCTGAAGAACTGAATCAACAGATTGTCAAACATGCTCAGTCCCATGTCCTCATGCATGTTTAAGAACTTTACCAGCAAGCTCTTCCTTAAACCCTGAAATGGAAACAAGCAAACACGGCTCTATAAAGAAGCACAATTCCTGAGAGACAGAGCGAGAGAGAGAGAAAGAGAGAGAGAGAGAAAGAGAGAGAGAGACTGGAATAGGCTGGAGACCAGTTTGACCTTTCTGAGGTAGATTAGATGTTTCTTTTGATTACTGTTATTACCCTTTTCTGATAATTGAACATATATGATAATTGAACCCATTGGGAAATAAACATTATTATAAAACTAACAAGAGGATTCCTTAATGGGTTTAGGAGTTAAATGCCTTTCAAAGATACTGTTTTAAGGTAACATGCAAGTCCTGACTGTGAAAGACTTTTAAACAGGGATACTAAAATATACTGTGTAGTATTTAAAGTACTCATCTAATTATTTAAAGTACTTATTTCTTTGCATATACCGAATCTGTAATCTGTTTTTTGTCTTTGGCCTACTACATGGTATACTTGCTGCTACTGTTTCCCCCTCAATTCATTTTCCATGTTGCAGCCTGGGTAGTCTTTACAGAAGGAAGATTTGCTGTGTCTGATTGTCCTTCCCCGGTACTTCCTTTAAGACTACGGCAACCATGTGAATGCACCTCACAGATGCCCAACTATAGGGCCCATACTTGACCTTGGGACTCAGCTGCTACACACTTTTAAAATATCCATTTCGAGTTTATTCTTGAATATGGTGTACGAAGATGGTCTAGTTTCTTTTTCTCTTTTTTTGCACGTTATCTAATTTTCTCAACACTATTTATTGAATAGACTGTCATTATTCCATATATGCTCTTGCCTCCTTTATCATATATTAACTGAGCATATAGGCATGGGTTTATATCTGGGCTCTCTGTTCTGTTTCATTGATCTATGTCTGTTTTTATGCCAGTACTATGCTGTTTAGATTACTATGGCCTTGTAGGATAGTTTGATATTAGGTAGTATGTCACCACCAGTTATGTTTTCTTTTTCAAGGTTGCTGTGTTTTTGAGCTCTTTTGTTGATCCACATGAATATTTTTTGTTATTTGTTATAGTTCTGTGAAAAATGCCATTGGTATTTTGATGGGAGTTGCATTGAATCTATAGATTGTTTCAGGTAGTATGGACAACATAATGATATTAATTCTTCCTTTCTATGAGCATGGTATATACTACCATTTATTTGCGTTTTCTTCAAATTCTCTCTTCAATGTCATAATTTTCCATGTATAGCTCTTTTAACACCTAAATTTATTCCTAGGTATTTATTTTTGATGCAATTGTAAGTGGGATTGTTTTCTTAGTTATTCTTTCTCATAGTTCATTCTTGGTGTATAAAAATGCAACTGATTTCTTACTGTTTATATGCTGCTTAATTCATTTATCAGTTCTAGTAGTTTTTGGTGGAATCTTTAGGGTTCTCTGTATATAGTATAATCTTATCAGCAAAAAATGACAGTTTTACTTCTTCCTTTCCAATTTGGATGCCTTTATATTTTGTTGTCTGATTGCTGTGACTTGGACTTCCGGTACTTTGTTGAATAACAGTGGTGAAAGAGGACATCCCTGTCATGTTCCCAATCTTAAGGAAAATGCCCTTAGTTTTTACCCACTTGGTATGATATCGGCTGTGGGTTTGTCATATATGCTTTTTGTTGTATGGAGGTATGTTCCCTCTGTTTCCACTTTGCTGAGAGTTTTTGTCATAAATGGTGCTGGATTTTATCACATGCTTTTTCTGCATCTATTGATATGATCCTGTGGTGCTGGCTATAGCTGATTCCTGCCAATTCTAAGCCCACAAAATTTCAAAGTGTTCTGAGAGAGGGGTGCGCTGGGGCTGCTGCACCAAGGAATTTGAGAACAAGTTCCATGGCACGTCAGGATGGAGCTTGCTGACAGGTGAGCATGGAGTTCCAAATGGACATTCGGGCATTAGAATTGTCTGTGATGACTAGCACTTCTTCTAAAATGGCTGTAGGGTGGGGAGCTAACCGTTGACCTCAAGAGCCTCTGATGAGAAACACTTCATCCAAATGCACAACGTCCTCTGTCTGGCAGGCTCTTCCTTGCATGGACACAGACCTGACGTTGCAGGGTTTCCCCAAGCTGGCTGGGCCAGGGTGGAGTTCAGTCATACAAACACAGACATCAGGGTTGCCATTTGATGAATGTTATTGTGGTAAATTTGGCCAGATTTTTACTTAAGAGCTGGGCCTGTCTTTTCACGGCTTTTTTTGGGGGGCAGTGGAGGTGATAGTCGTGGTAATGATGATGATGGTGGTCATGGCAGTAGTTGTTTATTTAAAAAATTTTTTTAAAAAGAATGTTATAAATTCAAAACAGGAGAACTGAATGAACTCCCACACCAGGCAGTGCAATATGGAAGAAAAGAAGCCACCAGTTTGGACAGAGCTGTCTCTCTTCTTCCATGGAGGGGGCAGGGCCTGGGGAAGTGAATGAGTGAAAAATAAACTGAATGCAAGAAAGTGGGAGTTGCAAGGGCAAGAGAAGAAAGGGAACTACAACCTTTTATTTTAAACCTTAAGGTCTAAATGTAAACTGAAAATTTTGAATAAATTTGGGCAAGAAAAGAAACCATTATTTTGGAGTAGATTGAAGCTATGGCTTTTAAAACAAAGAAAGCAGAACTAGGACATCTTAAATTTTTTAAAGTATATTTTATTGATTATGCTGTTACAGCTGTTCCCATTTTTCCCTTTGTCCCCTCCACTTGGTACCCCCCTTCCCTCCATAATTCCCCCCCACTTAGTTCATGTCATGGGTCATACATGTCAGTTATTTGGCTTCTCCCTTTCCTATACTATTCTTAACATCCCCCATCTATTTTGTTCCTACCAATTATGCTACTTGATTCTTTAACTATTTCCTCCTCTCCCTTTTTTCCCCCTCCCAGCTGCTAACCCTCCAAATGATCACCATACCTATGATTTTGTTCTGTCCTAGTTGTTTGCTTGGTTTGTTTTTGTTTTTTATTTTTAGATTCAGTTGTTGATAGTTGTGAGCTTGTTGTCATTTTAATGTTCATAGTTTTGACCTTCTTTTTCTTAAATAACCCTCTTTAACATTTCATGCAATAATGGCTTGGTGATGATGAATTCCTTTGGCTTTACCTTGTCTGGGAAGCACTTTATCTGCCCTTCCTTTCTAAATGATAGTTTTGGTGGATAGAGTAATCTTGGTTGTAGGTCCTTGTTTTTCATCACTTTGAGGACTTCTTGCCAGCCCCTTCTAACCTGCAAACTTTCTTTTGAGAAGTCAGCTAACAGCCTTATGGAAACCCCTTTGTAGGTAACTCTCTGCCTTTCTCTTTCTTTTAAGATTCTCTCTTTATTTTTAAACCTTGGCATTTTAATTATGACATGTCTTAGTGTGGTCCTCTGGTGGTCCAACTTGATAGGGACTTTGTGCTTCCAAGACTTGCATGTCTATTTCCTTCACCAAATTAGGGAAGCTTTCTTTCATTATTTTTTCAAATAGATTTCCAGTTTCTTGCTCTTTCTCTTCTCCTTCTGGCACCCCTATTATGTGAATGTTGGACCTCTTGAAGTTGTACCAGAGGCTGCTTATACTACCCTCATGTTTTTGGCTTCTTTTTTCTTCTTGCTGTTCTGATTAGTTGTTTTTTGCTTCTTCATGTTCCAAATCATTGATTTGATTTTTAGGTTCATCTACTCTGCTGTTGTTTCCCTGTAAATTGTTCTTTATTTTAATTAGTGAATTCTTTGTTTCTGAATGGGTCTTTTTAATGCTACTGAGGTCCTTACTAAGTTCTTTTGAGCATCCTTATAACCAGTGTTTTGAACTCTGTATCTGAGAGATTGCTTATCTCCATTTTGTTTAACTCTTTTTCTAGAGTTTTGATCTGTTCTTTCATTTGGGCCATGTTTCTTTGTGTCCTTGTTTTGGCAGCTCCCTGTATTTATTTCTACGTATTAGGTAGAGCTGCTTTGACTTCATGTCTTGGAAGTGTGGCCTACTGTAGGTGTCCTGTAGGGTCCAGTGGCACAGCCTCCCCTATTACCCATGCTGAGCATTTGAGGTGTACCCTTTGTGTGGGCTGAGTACCCCCTCCTCTAGTAGTTGAGCCTTGGTTGCTGTTGGCAGATCAATCGGAGGGGTTTACCCAGGTCAGTCAGCTGCAAGGATTGGCTGTCACCACTTACCACCAACCTCTGCCCTCTGTGGAGGATTAGCTGTGCAGGGGTAGGGTGGTGGTGCTCCAGTGTGGTATGTAGCTGTCCAGTGGGTGTGCTGTCCCTTGGGCTTCCCAGGTCATGCAGGCCAAGGTCAGTTCCCACCTGTGTTTTGCCCGGGGGCCACCCATCTTGAGCTATAAATCAATCTATGAAGGCTGTTAGTTGTACTGGGCTTAGAGATTTCCAGGTGAAGCCAAGCTGTGAAACTAATCTCGCTGCTGCTAGCACCAAACCTGGGGCTCACTGAGGCCAGCTGTTGCTTGTTTGATAAGGATTTAGGAAGCTGTGAAGCATGAGCCTAGACCAGTTATTCATATCAAAAAGCAGCTTGGGTGGGCCCATAAGTTGGGTGGAGCCAAGCCTCGGGGATCTCCAAGGTATGTCAAACAGTGTTAGCTAGGTTGATGGAGTCTCAAATATGGCACCAGCCTGCCAGCTCCATGGCTGTCTGCAGGAATGGCTCAGAAAAGGGACAATGGCCCTTGCTCACCTTGATGCCAGACACTTTGGCCTCTCCCAGGTATGCCACTGGTACCCTTCAAGCTGCCACCCCAGTGCTGGAGCTCAGAGGGGGTGAGTCTGAGTAGGTGAGTCCCTTCATGGGTTTTTTTAGAACTGCTTGGGGCTCCAGGAGTTTCTTCTACCAACTCAATCCTTGCTGGTTTTTGCAGCCAGAAGTTGTGGGGACTTGTCTTCTTTGCACTGGAATCCTGGACTGGGGGTTCTGGTGTGGGACTGGGACTCCTCACTTCCAAAATATCCCTCCCAAATTTTTATGCACCACACATGGGTGAGAGACCAGCCCTTTCCACATCTGTGTCCCTCCTACCAGTCTCAAGGGATGTGGTTTATTTAATTTCGTAGTTGTCGGACTTCCATTCAAGTCAATTTCTGATGTTTTTGAGTGATGGTTGTTCTATATTTTAGTTGTAATTTTGATGTGGTTGTGTGAAGAGGCAAGCCATGACTGCCTATGCCACCATCTTGACCAGAAGCCTTAAATTTTTAATCCTTTCTTTACAGGTTACCTAGACCACGTTTAAGTAAGGAAATTATAGATAGTAACTGCTACAAGTGAATGCCAGGCAGTGGCATTCACTTTTTCAGGCACATGTCAATTTTTTAGGGTCATGCTTTTAGGGAGGTCTGAATGCACTGTTCATACTCACTGGAATCAATTGTGGCAGACTTTAGTCCACAGGTCTCTTTTTCCCATATTTCTTTGTAAACTCTTCATCATTCTTATAGAATTTTTATGGTCCTTAGAGTTTTATTCAGCTAGGTCACCCCAAAGGTGGTGCTTGGCCTGGGGGTCATTCACCAGTGTTATGAGGGACCAGATTACTTGGTTGGTTTTGGTTGATGGCTTTCAATTTTCAGTACCAATTAGTGGCAGACTGACCTTCCCCTTTTTAAATGCGATGTTCGGTGGTTTGAATGGGTATACTGTTGGGAGGCTGATTTCAATTCTGAAGTCCCCCTCATCATATGGAGGGTTGTCAGGAACAATAAGCCCTTGCCAAGTTAATAAATTAGCAGATTAACCTGGACGTTATAGAAGTTTTTCATTCCACAGTTGTGAATTTCTTTGAGGTCCTTTATAAGCCTTCTGCTGGCCTCCATCTTAGCTTTTATGCTGCTGCTTTCCCAGTGTGCTTTGTGGCCCTACCTATTACTATTTTAATTATGATATGTCTTGTGTGGGCCTCTTTGGTTTTATCTTGTTCACTACTCTCTGTGCTCCCTGGACTTGTGTGTGTGTTTTTTCTTCACCAGGTTAGAGTGTTTTGATCATTGTTTCTTTAGATATGTTCTTGATTTCTTGTTCTCTGTCTTCTTTTTCTGGTACCTTCATGATGTGAATATTGTTATTGTTCATTCTGTCCCAAAGGTCCCTTAAAGTATTTTAATTTAAAAAATTATTTTTATTATTATTATTTTACTACTCTGATTAGGTGTTTTTTCTACGTTGTCTTCCAAGTCACTGATTTGATTTTCTGCTTCATCCAATTTAGTGTTTATTCCCTGTAGTGTATTCTTCATTTCAGCTTTTGTATTCTTCATTTATTATTGTTTAAATGTTTCTATGTCTTTTTTCATGCTGTTTTAGTTCCAAGTTCCTTGAGCATCTTTATAACCATTTTTTTGAACTCCGTATCTGATAAATTGCTTATATCCATTTCATTTAGCTGTTTTTGTGGAGACTTCTCCTGTTCTTTCACTTGGGGCATGTGTCTTTGTCTCCCTGTTTCAGCTGACTCTTTGTGTTTGTTTCTATGTATTATATAGATCTGCTATGACTCCTGGTCTTGGTAGGGTGGCCTTACATAGTTGGTGTCTTATGGGATCCAGTGGTGCAGTCTCCTTGGTCATCTGAGTTGGGTCTCCAGGAATGTCTTGTGTGTGGGTTATATAAGCCTTTCTTTTGTAATTATCTTGATTCTATTGGTGTGTTCATGGATGTGTCCAACCCACAGGCTGGCTGACTGTGAGGACTGAGCCTGGCCACAGTGTATGAGCTGCTGGGCAGGTGCTGACCATGTAAAGCAAAACTTGCCTCAGTAGCATCTGATGCCTATTGAGACCTGCCTGTGGATATACTTCTTTTGAAGCTAATTGGATCCTGCTTTGATGTTGTCAGAAGCTGGTCACTAGGTGTGTTGTTTGGGGGCCTCTTGGGGGGAAGTATGGTGTAGTCAGTGTTAGATACTGCCTGTGACTGGCCCTGGATAACCTGTCTGGAGCTACAGAGCAATTCACAGTTTGTGGCTGCCTCAGCTGGGGCTGGGTGTGCTTGGGAAGGACCAAGCTGTGAAACCAAACCTGACTTCCACCAGAATTGAGCCCAGGGGCAGGTCAGAAAAGGCTCAAGACACCCTGATTCTGCCTCTGCCTACCTTTGCCTGTGGGTTGCCGTTAGGCTCAGTCACTGAAAAAGCTTCTCGTGGTGTACACCAGATCGATACCAGTTCAAACTTAGTGCCAGTGCTGTATTTGAGGCCACTCAGCAAATGTCCCAGGGTATATCAAATCTAGCTGCCATTTGCTGGGTGCTTGCACACCTCTGTGGTTGGGAGAGGTCTCAGGGAGTTGTCAGGCTGAGGCCATTAGAGTATGTGAGGCCCAAACAGACCAAGACTTGGACATATGAAGGGAGAGCTCTGCACCAGTCAGGTGTGCAAGGGAAAAACGAACCCTGTTTTAGAGCCACACCACACAGTCTGTCCCAGATTCTGCAGGGAACCTGATCTCAGCAGGTCAGGGCTGCCAGGGGCTGAAAGGATGTGCCTGTGGATTTTCTGTGAGGAGAAGGGGCTGGTCAGTTTTTGGAAGGTGAGGGGAGTGGCCTGCACCCCAGAGTCACATAACTCAGTCTGTCCCCTGAAAATCCTGCCCTGAAAATCCTTTGTGCTTTGCTTATCCATACCTCTGTCCCTTAACCATTACCATTGTTTTTTTTTTTTTTCCAGGTCTCCTTCTGCTTGTGTTTATGCTTTTTCTTTTCTTTTTCTTTCTTTCTTTCTTTTTTTTTTAATTAAAATTCCCTTTCCAGTTTTGTTAATGGAGATTTATCAGGGAGAAGAGATAAATGTGCGTGTTCAATCTGCCATATATAACCAGCCTGCAAAAATAGCAATGCACATTTTATTTAGCTTCTCAAGTCTGATGGTCTAAAAATAAAAATCAATATATCATATTTAAAAGTTAGGTTTCATGACATTTCATTTTTGCTTTGGATTAGACAGTGAAACACTTTTATTTTTCTTTGTCCTAAAAAGAAGGTTTATATTAAAATTTCATTATGCCTTTCAGTAAAATCAATACAGTTGGTAGAACATTTCACCTTTACCCCTTAAAAACACCACTTAAACCTCTACACTTATAAATTGTAAAGCTTCAAAGTGATCATTTTGCCCAAATATTTAATTTATAGAAAATTGAGACCTGGTGTTAGGTGGCATCTGGAAGCTCTACCTTCTGCTCCTAGAAGAAATGACACTAGAGCTAGGTGTTTTGTGGGAAGGATGATGATGATGGAAAGGGAGAGGAGGGGAAGGCTACAGGTTAGAGAAAAAAGGAGCAAATGACAGCTCAAGGAAAAGTTGTCTCAACTCAACCATGGCTGGTTTTGGTTATTCATACTCTTTTAAACTCCATCCTTCGGGGATCTAATACTTCTCACGTGTTCAGCTTTTCTCATGAGAAGGAAGGCAGCTCTTATAAATCACACACACACTTTAATTACATGTGTTACTTCTTCTGGGAATATTTACATTTTCAAAAGAAGGTGTGAGATAAGGTATCCTTTGGTTAATCTAATGATAAAGTTTTAGGTGTTTTGCTTATTTTATGTATGGTAATTATTTTGCAACAATAGTTATTTACACATGGCCCTCAAGTAATCTTTTATTTGACTACTTTGTCAACCCTTCTCACTGTCTCAAAGGAAAGATTTTGAAACTCTTTCTCCTGATTAAATAGCTCCAGCTTGAACCTCAGACTAGCTGTTATAACTGTTAGGTTTTTCATCAAATTCTTTTTTAAATTAGCAACATTAGGAAACCATTTATACAATTTACATAATCACAAGTTTCTGCTCTCAATGTACTGGTAAAAACCAGGATTAAAAAAGTGAATCAGGTTTCTGGCCAAGATGGAAGCATAGGTAGATACACTTTGTCTCCTCACAGAACCAAAAGAAGGACAACAACAAATTTAAAAACAAAAAAACAAAAAACAACAGAACTGCCAGAAAATTGAACTGTATGGAAGTCCAACAACCGAGGAGTTAAAGAAGAAATATTCATTCAGACTGGTAGGAGGCATGGAGACAGGCAGCTGGGGTGGAAAGGACACATGGAAAGGGGGTGGCTGGTAGACCAGGCTATCCTACTTTTGCATGTGGAAACCAGGAAGAACAACTGGGGATCAAGAGAGACTGTGCAACCCAGGTTTCTGGCATGGGAAAAGAAAGCCTCAAAACCTCTACCCATAAAAAGCTGTAGGGTTTGCGGTGGTGGGAGAAACTACCAGTCTTACAGGAGAGTTCATCTGAGAGACCCACAGGGTCCTAGAA